>NDXB01000109.1:74806-107861 GCA_002631895.1 Agapornis roseicollis
TTCTTTTTTTTTTTTTGGGGGGGGGGAGGGAGGGGGGAGGGGAAGGGAAAAAAAAGACCCACAACAAAACAACCTCTTTGGAAAATCCTGCTGGCACTTTTCCATGGCGATGAGTCTGGTCCAGCCAGACTGCCACAGACTCTTATGGACATCTTCTAAAATGTAAAAAAATAAAAAAATAGGGCCCCACAACAGGAGCAATAAGACCTCAGGGCTTTTTTAATGAAATAAATTTACAGGAGTTATAATCAAAATTTATTTTAAAGCTTTCATACCACTGAAACTGTTTGGAAAAAACAATTATTGCTTCTCCATATACAGAACTGAGATTTGTTTTTTCCAGTGACAATTTGAAGCACCAAATCATTTGAAAATTGAAACAGTCATTTCAGAAAGCTGCCACATGGCATCTGAAGAAGCAGCATGCAGAGTATCTTCTGCCCCGTTGACCCTTGCAGGCAGAGTCCCAGTCATAGCAATGGGGCATTTGCATCAAAGACAGACACAAAAAAGCAGTGTTATGGGGAAGCCTGAATCACAAAAGAAGATGAGGAATATAAAGGAACTAAAGCTCTCAGGAAACCTTATAATGCAAGGATGCCACATTTGGGTGAAATAATTTTTTTCTAGGATAGTTTAAGGAAGTGTTCTGTAAAACACAAACATAAGCTCCAAAAACTCCACCTCAGACATATTTTTCTCAAATGCAAGTAATTTGTTGTTTGTATATCAGTATTTCAAATGAAAACTGGTTTGCAGAGTGTAGATAGCTTTCAGCAATATTTATTCCAGTGTCTTGACTCCTCCTCTAGACAAACGTGAGCAAGTCAACACCTGTCTTGTGTTGGGGGCCCCAGAGCTGGATGCAGTACTGCATCTGGGGTCTCAGAAGAGCTGAGTAAAGGAGGAGAATCACCTCCTTTGACCTGCTGGTCACACTCCTTTTTGATACAGCCCAGCATATGGCTGGCTTTCTGGGTTACAAGCACATGCTGGCAGGTCATCAAGACCACCTTCCCCTCCCCACTATCCCTAGGATAATGAACTGTCATTTCCCCCTCCCTGCCCTGGCTCTGCAGGTGGGTAGTGCATTCATAAACAATGCAGGTACCTACACAAAGGCCAAACACAAAAAACAAAAATGGTATTTCCACCCGCCCAGGGCACTCTGTATATCTTCATGGGTCAGATGCCAAATGTGCAAATGTCTTTAAATTTCCCCTATGGAGCCACATTACCAGCAGTAGTCAATACCTGTTAAGGTCTCTGAAGAAGAAACTCATTTTTATACCCAGAGACCCTGTTATTTTATCACTGTGCTCTTAAATGTATGGCTCTAAAATACTGACACTCAGCTTTGATCAAATATTACGTTCATTGTCAAAGTTTTGAGACACCTAAGCAGCAATTTATCACTTCCTCTGAAACAAGGGCCTTTATAACTTTATTACTGGATTAGCAGTACTAAGCAGTATTAAGAAAACATCACTTTGTGGAAAGGTTTCCTTCAAATTGTGTGACAAATTTCTGCATGCTTTGCTTTTGTTGTGCCAGGGTGTAGCCATTTGGAAGAAACATTAGTCTTTGCACACGAGACCTTTAATTCCTGATTTAAAAGTATAAGAAACTTCTTTCTTAACCAAAAGGAAAATACAGGAAAATCTGTCAAAATACCTGTTCTCATTAGTAGAACTGAATGAAACCTTTATGCACTATAAAGCCAAATTGATGCTGTGCTTAGAAGAGTCACGACCAAGTACATCAGCAGGCCCTTTATGAGCTAGGTTGGACATTTCAGGAGAAAGCCCTGGATCTGGACCATAGGCAAAGCAATGACTGTATTAGCAGTCAGCTATAAAATGCACCCTGAAGAGACCCAGAGTTCAATCTGAAAGGTTTGGCAGTAACAATAGTCAGTAGACTAGTAGTCATTAGTTCCAGATGATATACTTTTCTGGACATAGAAGAGGTTCATTTCGAACTATTTTAATTGAAGGGGTCTCCTTATAATGAAAATGAAAAGCCTGAGGTGACAGCTGTAGAGTTTATGACTTAATTCTTCAATTTTTATGGTATCACAGCCATTTCAGCATCACAACTGTGTTAATACTTCATGTTACATTGAAGACTTATTGTGGAAGATCCTTCTGGGTTGTAAGTGGCTGCCATCTATAGACTCTGCCATGTCTTGTGCTCACAGCAATGAAAATGACACTTCAACACCCTCAAAAGATAGCCAGAGCTCTGGTGCAGTAACTACTTGTTAAAATTACCGAGTTATTTACAATTTAGAATACAATACTTAGAACAATGCAGTACATGTTCCACATGCCAGAAGGGCAATTGTGAATTTGCTACTGCCTTCAAATAATGCAAGCAGATTGCTTTCAATCCTCTCCAAATTCTTGTAATTTTACCGTTAAGTTTTCTTTAATTTAGAAGTGTTTGTCAGACTCCAAAGAACTAACTTTATGCCTAGCAAATAGACATCATTTTGCAAATGAATGTAACAGCCTCATATTTGACTATCTGATTAAAAAATGGTAAATGGGTTAGAATAGTGTCCAATTTATATAGCAGCATAAGAAGTATCATAAGCTTACTTGAGTTAATCTTTATTAGTCAGATACAAACACACATACATCAATTCTCACCCCTATTTACTTTAAATAATGTGAAAAAGTACACTTGTCACTGTGCAAATCCTGCCATACTGGAACCCAAGCTCTGCAAAACAGCAGAGCTGATTACAGTGCAACTAGCATACGCAGTCAAAGGTTAGAAATATGGAAGTGCCAAAGTTGGGAAATTTCAGGTTCACCCATTGATCAACTCCAAAAAAAGGGAGTTAATTAATAAGTAGGCCTTTTTGTAAACATCTTGCACTGTCCTCTTTCAACCAATATGACAGATTTGTGCACAAGCTCTTCTTCAAAGATGTTAGTGAGACTACTCTTATTTCTCTTACGCATCTTAATGAATTCTTTAAAAAGCTGGTAGATAGACACAAATCCCAAAGAAGCTCTTTGTTTAATATAACAGAATCCTTTTAAGTTTAAGAAAATAGCAAGCATCACTTGAAATAACCATCTGTACTGAAGGATAATGTAAATTTGGACATGAGCTAATTTCATGATTGTCTAAAAAGTTCACAGGTAGACAACCTATTTCCTTTAAGATCAGTACAGAACTCCAACCTATATTTACATCATTTGACAGCTAGGAGAGGAAATGAACTGTGTTCTTATTTATTCTCTAGAAGTTTTAATGTTATTAACCTCCTTGAAGCTTTAAACATTCAACATCTGCTTCGAATAAATGCATGTGTGCCATGTTTTCTTAGTGAAAATATTGGCTAAGGTAAGCAAATTGGCTCAAAGAAGCATTTTTAGTGCAGACTGCTTCTGCTGCACAGGGAAATGAGCTGGAATAGAAGCACCTGCTATACATCTGTAACTTCAGGTATCTATAAAATACTAGTGAATTTTGCTGAATCATTAAGCTGTGATACCATTTCAAAAACTATTAACACCCACAGAAGACCATAATTATGGAAGTGTCACCGCACTGCCAGTCAATCAGTAACCGGAAGGCTGCAATATCACTTCTGGAGATGTGCAACATTGAAGCAAAACAATGCCAAAGCTGCTAACAGCAGCAAAGCTGTAGCAGAAATGTAGCTACTCTCTCTTAGGCTTCAATCTGGAGTCAGATTGAGAGTGTGCTGCGAGCAAATGAGCAAAATTGCCTTGAACACACCCTGGACATGCCAGATTTTAGGCCAAAAGGAGTCGTGACTATAGAGAATGTGAACCTGAAAGAGATTTTCATTTGAAGGGCAACACCATTCTACTAATAACCCTACCTCAAGGGATTTTCTTCAAAGGTCTAAAAAGCTCTCCCCTTGAACTATCCTTTTTTGTTTTTCCTAAGCACTTGCACTTGGTGGCCATTCCTGAAAGTTGCCACTGAGGTAACAGGAACATCCTCCTAATTTTTGCACTACAAAAACTCATGGTAACCTTCCTGGTTCCGTAACAGCTTGGCCCTTTGGCTTCAATGGCTTTTCGCACGTTCTGGTGCTGCTCCATCTCAGATGTTTACAAGGTTAGATAGTGTTTCCACAGTCTTTGTTTTGCCAGGCTAAACTGGTGAGGCTCTTGCTGTTTCCCCTCAGGGGATCCTCTACCCCTCCCCATCACCCACAGTCCCTCTTTCATCAAGTCCTCTCCAAGATCATCTTTAACCCCAGTTCTCCATGGAGTACATGCTCTTGCTGCATCTCCCACAAATGTCAGCAGTATTTACTGGTCTGTCATAAATACTGTAATGAGCAGATTTTAACACCTGAGCTGCCATTTTCATGGTCACACAGTGCTAGTAGCCTGAAAATCAGCAGCCTCTCTGCCTGGTAAAGTCCATGCCACATTCTTTCAGTAAATGCTCTGTGAGGCTAAATGACTGTGACAAAGAACCCACCCCCCAACATCACAACCAAGTTCCACCAGTGACAAGTTTCCTTTAGCACATGAGAACATGTACTTATTTCTTACCCCAGACTTTGTTCTGGCTGCCTATAAAGACCTTCCAAAGAGCTGATTCTGAAGCTCAAGGAGGCTAAAAAAAGTGTTTCAAATACTCTGACTGGACCAGAACATTGTTTTTTTTTTCCAAAACATTATTTTCTTTCTACATGCTGCAGGAAAGGAGGAGCGTTCTGGTGATATCAGATGTTTTCTTTTTATTTAAGATGCATTGGTGTCCTCCTCCTCTGAAAATTCCACTTTAAGGAATAATTTTCAGTATGTTGATCACTGTTGTGGTTTAAACCCAGCTGGTAACTCAGTACCATGCAGCCGCTCACTTACACCCTCCCCTTCCCACCTCCCTGTGTGGGATGGGAAGGAGAGTCAAAGGAATGTAAAATCCACAGGTTGAGATAAAAGCAGTTTAACAATCAAAATTATGTACACTACAATACTAATACCACTAATAATAAGGATAAAGGAAATAGCAAGGTGAGAGAATATAAAATTAAGAGGGGAAAGGAAAAATAGATAAACAGCTGTCAAGCACAGTCCAATTGCTTACCATCCACTGACTGATACCCAGGCTGACTGGAGCAGGGATCGATTCTTTCCAGGTAACTACCCTGAGTTTATATACTGGGCATGATGGGTTGTGGTATAGAATACCCCTTTGGCTAGTTTGGGTCAGGTGTCCTGTGTCTGCTCCCTCCTGGCTTCTTGTGCCCCTTGTCACTGAGAGACTGAAAAGCCCTTGATCAGGGTAAGTGCTACTGAGCAACAACTCAAGCATGTGTGAGTTATAAGTATTGTTCTCAGACTAAAGCCAAACCACAACACTGCACCAGCTACTAGGAAGAAAACTAACTCTATCCCAGCTGGAACCAGGACAATCACAAAACCATAGCGTTAATTAATACAAGAAAAGGGGACGTGACTCCTACTCCCCATGTATCCAATATGGAAAGATCCACAGTCATATTTGGAGTCTGGGCAATGACAGGAATGGGACATTAAAGTTTTTCATTTTTCTTTCCCTCTGAAGACTCTGGCAGACGCAAAGTGAGCCTCAAATGAAAGATAAAACCAAGCAGTTAATTGAATCCGAGGGAACCCACTAAAATCTTGAAGGGCCTTTAAGAATCCAGCTCAGAATGATCCAGCAAGCACTGTAACATCTTCATATATTACAGGGAGTAAGTTAGAACTGAATTATTTAAAATTTAGTTAACTTTCCTTTCTTCATCAACAAATGTCATTAAAATTTAATGAATAAAAATGGTGCAATAAAACTAATGAAATTGAGTTTACTAGGAAAACGCAATAAAGAACAGTACCTTTTATTTTAAAGGAAATATGTGTTTAGTACAGTTTGTTTTACAATAATAATAAAATTAATATTATTGGTTTTCATAGTTTTGGCATAAGCTTCCAGTTTGCAGTGAGGTCTACAAGTAGAATGACAATATCCCTAAGCAGCTATCACATAAACTCTTGCCCACATAAGCAACCTTTCCCAGCAGAATCTCAGTGGAAAAAAAATAAGTGTGAAAAAACAATGCACCTTTTCAGAAATGTTTATGGGCCCAGTGTACTGTGTCGTGCAATCCCTTAGAAATAAAATCTGATCACAAGATAACTAGCATGATATTAAGGTATCTGTGGTGTAGAAATGGACCAGATCTTAAATATCCTGCTCTAAATTATGGCAGCTTTGGAACCAGGGTGTGTGATAATCTGTAACACAAACCTATAACTATGGGACTTGATGTCAAATGGCACCATTGTTTTATAGGCCCTCTAGGTGTCCCTTTGGCTATTATTGCATAAAGGAAGCAGAAATGTTATGTTAATTTTCTGGCAACCCTCCTAGACTGATCCATTTTTCTTAGAAGGTTCACTTAAAATAAAGGCATTAAATATCTCAGAAGCATTTATGTGCAGGGATGTTTATGCCTTCTTTGGACCATACCAAGTTCTTCATAGCTTTTGATATTGGCTATTTCAGGCCATCAGCCAGTTACCTGTGCTGGCCATCTTGTGCAGTCTTTGGCTTGCATTGGCCAGTCTCAGACAGTAGACTCATGTTCAGCCTGACTTCCCCTTAGCAATGGATGTCAGCAAATGCTTTGACACCTGCTATAGAACAGCTGACAAAAGCCTTTATTTGGAGGAAAGCTTATAGCAAGGGGGCATTGCATTTCCTGAAAGTGGTAATCCCCCTGTACAAGAATGCAGAAGCTTTGTAGGAGTGGATGCTCACTACACAATGTTAGCTTCTTGAGAACCTGCTGAGTCTTGTGAGGGCAGCTTTTCTGGGCAAGAGCAGAGTGCTGCAGAACCCTCTTCTAGAGTACCTGCCAAATCTGTCAGGAACACTGAGCACTGTGGTCCTCATTTAACAAGTGACATTGCAGTAGCCTAATTACACAGACTGCTGTGTGTCAGTAAACTCACATTCAGTAAGCCCAGGCACCTTATGGAATGAGAATAAGAACATTTAACAATATTACAAAAATCATTCAGGCACTTCAACTTCACCAAGATTTCTAAAAGGAATAAGCCCTTAGCCCATTCTGGAAATCTTTTTATATACCCTAAAATCCTGTAGAAATCCAGCCCCAAACTTTAAATACAAATTTCAGCTATTATGTCTAGAATTCCCTGCTAGGGACAAGCCTAGTATATCTTCCAAAGAATGTGGGTTGAGTTCAAATTTTTATAACTGCATGGAAGCATACAAGAGTCATGCTGCCCTGAAGATCACAAAGCCAGCTAACACCATTGTTCAATACGAAGTTGTAGTTCCTGACTTGAGAAAATAACTGCTTAGGCACAGGGGTTGTCCAAAACTTGCTTGTATTCTTGTTGGTGTTAGGAAGCAGCTGCCTTTTAAGTTATGAATGTGATATGAAACATCAAAAACCATTATGAAATTGCTTCCTGTTTGAACAGCAGTATTTAAGTCAAATGCTTAGAGAATTAGAATTTAAAAGCTTACAATGTTCAATATACACCTTCATGGAGTGCATAGGCATGTACACTGAGATCTAAAAAGGCTTCTGCATCATCTTTTTTCCACTGTCTGAGGGTTATACTCTGCACCTTAAGGTCAAGGTGCTCAGCCATACATTGCTACAGAAAAAGGTGAATTAGTCCTTATGGTTTGTGGCAAGTTTTCTTTATCTTGCAATTCTTTATCTTGTTCTTTTCTTTATCAGTAAGTGATACTATTCTGAAATGACATATATAAGAACAAGTATAATGTGTACATTTAGGGGTGTGTGTATTCATAGACAAGTACCTGAAGATGTACTACACATTGAACAAATGTGTGCTACATTTAAATTAGTGACTATTCAGAGCCATATACTAAATTCTATTGTGAAGTTAGAGTTGCCATTCCTGTAAACCCATCAAGATAACAGAAGGACATCACAGATCACAGTTTGAGGGCAAATATTGAATGCAAATCTGTTATTTCCTGTCATTTCCCTTTGTCCAGATCTTGAGAGTTAGCTATTTTCCTGAACACAATGTTCTCACTAAACAAAAGAAAAAGTGATTTTTTCAGTACGAATAAGCAAAATTATATAGCAATCTTGAAGGCAGTTTTCAAGTTTTACACACACTTGGGAGCCAATTTTCCTTCAATTAGAAGTACCAGCTCAAACATTTGAGATTTTAGAGGCAATTATCTGAAGCTGGACTTTGATACTTTTTGAAGGGAGAATATACATCAGTTTAGAAGTACTATCATCTAGTAATATGTTCACTATTGCAAATGAAGCTCCAGAGCCCAATCTCACTTGCAGGTAAGTATTGTGTCAAGTCAGGTCACAAATTGTTTTTAGTAAATACTGTAAAGGCTCTGTAAAGACTAACACTGCATAAAACAAACCAACAAACCAACCAACCACATATACACACCCCTTGAGAATACTTGCTGATGTGTCTTTGACAGAGATCTCACAAACTAGGAAATACTACAGCCACACAGTACCTACTTACTTTTATCTAGCACAACACAAGTAAAGTACAGACTTTCTTTGAAGTTGGGAGGAGGGTTTCTCTTGAAGGGAGAATAACTCCTACAGAGAATAATTTAGATGGTCTCCAAGTTAGGCTTCTGCTAAGGTCTCTGAGTTAGGTTTAGCTTGCAAAAGGCTTATCTTGTCATGGAAGTCACTGGTGGCTGGTGCGACTGAATTCAGAATACCAATGGTAGGCATTGTGGGCTAACAGATAATTGTGCCCAGTGAAAACTGGGGATCTGCTCTTCTTAAGCCTTCTATCTGGTGAAGGCACACGGGTGCTTTTTTGTGCCATCTGATGATAAAACAACTGGGAATCCCAGCCAGAGCCCTCCTTCTTGTTGACCCTACCTCACAACTTACCTTGACAGCAATTACTTCAGGCAAATTTAATGCAACAATACACTGTGCCGTATGTAGTGTGATGGTGTCGGAGAACCGTTCTTTGCCCATCAAGATTTGCCAGTATTTAAGAATGTATTTTTCCCCTATGGCTGGGAATGGCTGTGTCATAACATTGTGACTAAAGCAGTATTGATAACATTGTGACTAAAGCTGTATTGATAACACACCAGTGGTTTGGTTATTGTTGAGCAATGCTTTCACAGTGTAGAGGTTTCCTATTTGTCTTGTTATGCCCATTCAGCAAGTAGGCTGGGAGTGGGCAAGATGTTGAAGTGGACACAACCAGGACAACTGACCCCAACTGACCAAATTAATATCCCATGCCATATGATACTGTGCTCAGGGAAAGAAGAGGAAAGAATGGGGACAGTCCTGGTTATGGTAATTGTTTCCTAATTAGTAGATCAGCATATCGATGTCCAGCTTTCCAGAAAGTAGCTAAACATTTGCCAGATGTAGGGAAATACCAAATAAATTCCTTATTTTGCTTTGTCTGTGCATACAGCTTTCACTTTCCCTATTAACCTGTCTTTATATCAAGCCATGAATCGTCTCACCTTCCTTCTGTTTTCTGCCCATTCAGTTGGTCAGGAGAGTGAGTGACAAGCTGTGTGAGGTGTTTGGCTTCTGGCCAGCGTCATCCCACAACAGCATCCCAGAAATTTTAAGAATTCTATGTAAAAGTTTAATGCATCTTCCTTGTGATTTTAATTCTTAAATAATAAAACACACTTACATTTTACCTTACAGTAAATATTAATGGTCTCTTTTTATTTCCCCTGTATTTTCTCTGTCTTGTTATTGGTATATCAATTAGCTGCATGGAAACCCCATTCAGCTTCCTTAATCTCTCTTTAGCACCCTACAGATTTTCCTCCAGTCTCTGACTGGAGCTTGGCAGCTTTGGTCACATTAATACAAAGTGATTATCAACACACACAGAGGTAATATATTAAAATGTATACATAAATACAGTGGCTGATCTAGAAAGGGAAATTTCACAGAAACATATAGATTAAGCTTGTACCTATCACATCTACAGAAAAAGAAAATAACAGTTCCATATATCTAACACATAGTTCAATTTAATTATAGGATCCTAGTTACCATTTTTTTTTTTACACACAATACCTACCAATTCTATAGGTTAGTTATAAGCCTCTTATCAATCAGTGCATTTTCTCAACAGCCTGTTTTCATGTCTTCCTTCTCTACCCCCAGTTTTCCATGCCAAGTCCCATCCTTCTGAGACTCTGACAACAAACAGCCTTATCAAGCTTCCCACGGTTTATCATTTTTTGTCATGCTTTGCTGGACTTACTGTTTCTCATTCAGAGTAATCAAGTGTGCATACAAGTGTCTTAAACCTGAAAATGCACAACAGGTTGTGGAGCAACTCTGCTGCCACAGCACTAGAACAGCTGTGAGCGACAGAGCTGGGCTCACCACTGCTTTTCTCCTCCCTCTCCAAAAAGCTTCAGTGTTTAAATTGTATATGTGAATGATGTGTTCCATTATTCACTATCAGCAATAAACTTTGCTGTGATCAGGTTTTGTTAGCTAAAGACCATTGCATGATTGCGTAAAAGTACAAGAAGCATCCCAGAACAACACTAACAGTACAGGTCGGTTTGCTGCAGTTACCATTTTTACCAGACACAGATTGGCTGCTTTTCTGAAAAAGGGAAAGAGTTTATACAACAAATTTCAAAGAAGCAGAGCAAATGGATGGGGAGAGGAAGGGACAGAAAGGGCCAAAACCAGGACTGCAACTGTGACCTGAACATCAGAGCTACATTAAGTTGCAACACTGCTCCCAATATACAGATGGAAATATGTCAGACCCTACACTTGATCATCGTGCATGCTTCTCTTCTGTATCCTGTCATCCACTTCTGTACTTACTGCTTTCAGTAACACCATCTTCCCACCTTATTTGTCCTCATTTCTTTGCTGCTAACATGCCAGACAAGTATTTATCCTGAGGTGGACAGGTATCAGGCAAGACCCACAGACTCACAGATCATCTCTTTATCATCTCTCATTACATTGCTTGCAATGGTCATAATCCCATGTCTTCTGAGACCACACCTGTAGGACTGCATTCAGCTCTGGTATGTGAACCTGTTGGAGTGAGTCCAAAAGAGGGTCATGGAGAAGATCTGAGGGCTGAAACACCTCTCCTATGAAGATAGGCTGAGAGATCTGGGCTTGGTCAGCCTGAAGAAGAAAAAGCTTAGAAGAGACCTTAGAGCAACCTTCTGGTACCTAAAGGGGGCCTAGAAGAAATATCAAGAGGGAATTTTACAAGGGCATGTAGTGACAGGACAAGGGTAACAGCTTTAAACTGACAGAAGATTGATTCAGAATAGGCATAAGGAAAAAAAACCTTCACTGTGAGGGTGGTGAGACATTGGCAGAGATTGTCCAGAGAAGTTGTGGCTGCCCCATCCTTGGCAGTGTTCAAGGCCAGGCTGGATGGGGCTTTGAGCAACCTGGTCTAGTGGAGGGTGTCTATGCCTACAGCAGGGTGTTGGAACTAGGTGATCTTTAAGGCCCCTTCTGATCCAAATCATTCTGTGATTCTATGATTCTATGACTGGAAAACTTAAGAACAAGGCAAGCCTGTAGCAATACTTCCTCAGGGTACTCCCTTCTTTCAGGAATTTTCAGATGAGAAATTTCCTATTCTTTATGTCTTTCCCTCACCCCATGCCTGCCCAGCGTTTATTTCTCTTATACTATGAGCTCTCTACACCATGTCCCTGGAAAAGATATTTGCTCTGCAGACTTTTCACAGCTTCCTCATATGCAATTCCCTCCTTGAAATTGGGTCTTCAGGCCCCATCACACCTTTTCACGACAGGGTCCCAAGCTGTTTTTCTCTTCCTTTTAATGTTACTAGGTTCTTTTTGTGCCCTCTCAGTTCTTCTTTTCTCTATCATCCCTTGCCTGTTCTTCTGGATAAGATGATAAGCTTCAGAATTAAGTCTTTCACCCCTCCTTTTACAACACCTAGCAACAAATGCTGTCCAAACTCAGCATGGAATAAAAGAGGCAGGGACATGGATGTGTCCACTCAAGTGACACCTTCATTTACCAAAGAGAGACGTGGCACTTCAGACAACAGCTCAAACTGTGTCTTGTGGGTAGAGCAAGCAAGCCCTCATGGAATAGCTTTCCTTGAGAGAGCTCCAAACCACAGGTTTGGACCCTTGAACCAGGATGTTTGGACCCTTGAACTAGGCAAACCATAACCTGAAATAAATCCCATGGGGTATGTGTAATGGGAATGCAAAAACCCTTAGGGTTTACTGCTTCACTTCATGAATCTACTTCTATCATGCCCAAGGCAAATGCAACCAAAAGTCAGTGGCTTTAATAGCCTAAGTAGGGCCATTCCCAGGATCAGATGTCAGAAGTGTTAAATTCCAAGTCCTCAGCAAGTCAGACCTATAAGCTTTAAAGATATAAACAGGGCTATGTCCATTCAAGACAAGGGGCATAATACTGATATAAAAAGACAGGAATTTTATTTATTGCACAGATGAAGGACCACTGCATTTTGATTTGTCTTTCTGATTTAATTAGACATGGAATACAGATCAGAATAGCTCTCTTAATGCTACTGTCTTACCAGACAACTGAGAGTACTCAATAGAGGTTTATGTATTCAGTATTCTCCCCCTCCCATAAGTTGTGATGGTATTAAGCAAGGCGTATCTCTTACACAGCAATCAAAAAGTTGAGTCAAGAGAATTTTAACGTGTTTTAATTAATTTGAATAACAAAACTCAAAGCCTACTCTAATTTCAAAATTAATATATAAAATTAACTCAAGTTAATGTTTTATGTATTATTTTATATAATTTATTTATTAATGTTTTTTAAAATTAATGTAATTTGAAACAATTTCTAACAACACTGAGAGATTTTTGCTTGGATGGACTTGCTGTGCACTATGATACACTTCTTTCTCCTTGTGGGACATGGTAACATAATCTCTCACCCTGCAAATTTCTCGCAGGTGTGATATCTTGATGGTAAACTTCAGAAGATACTAGTGAAATCAGGAAAAACAAACAAACCAAACCACCCTTCAGTGTATAGCAAAGAAAGCCAGAAAGCAGTATTAATTTTCATAAAGAGAGAAAACAATGATTAATTATTTTCTTGGAGAGTAAGATCTGGAAGTTTGTAAGTATTAAACACCAAGGAATTGTAGTTCACCCTTATGAGGAGCTGGCCCTGAGATCACACCTGTGACAGGTTTGCCCAGGAAGATACCTTGGCCAGAATTTCCATTACCTGCCCCAGGGAAGTCATTCACTCTGGTGCAAATGGAGCAGGGGCAAAGGCAACAGAGAACTAAACTCATCTGCAGCCTGAGAAGCAAGTTTTCCACACACAGAGCCAAGAACAAAGCTGCTGAAAGTCAAAAGGTCTGACTGAAGCTATGTGAGAGTCCCTTCCAGTAACCTGCATAGTATTGGCTGAAAAGCCACCCATGCTGAAAGAAAAAGTGTCAGCGAAATATGTCAAATAGTTCTCTTAGTCCCACAGGCCAGATGATATGTTCTGTGACAGGAGGAGATTTATTTCCTCACGGCCTCTTCACAGAAAGAGAAATTCCACTTTTTTTTAACCAAACAAGCTTTGCTGTGAGGACTGTGTCTGAAAGCAAAGCAGTGACAGCCTGACCAATTTTTACAGGAATGAGAAGTTACTCAAGGGATGTGCAGCAAACCAGGTCAGGAGGCTGAGCTGCTCAAAGCAGGGCAATGAGCTAAGCCACTGATAGTCTCTGCAGAAACCTTAAGAACCAACAGACCAACACAGGACCACCACCACCACATTGAACTTTCATTTGCCAAATAACCTTCTAACTCCTCCTGTGAGAAAGGCATAAAACCCCCAGACGATACCTTGTTTCAAAGCAATGTCATGTATTTTTCCCCTCACGAGGCCAACAATATTAGTGAAGGATGATTATTTCCAGCTCCATTTTTCCTTTGGTTATTATCTAGCAAGCAGACGTGAAAACCAAGGTTATTTATTTAGGAACTTAACTTCAAGGCAGTGTGTGCAAGATGCATCTTAGCATTTTCTCCACTTCTGTGAACAGAGCGAGACAAGCAACTGCGTATGATGGTGTGTTATAGTCATTTACAAAAGCAGATCACCTCACAGCCTACACTGCTGGTAGCACTGTCATCACACCCCTCTTCCAGCAGACTGTATCTCAGCTGGAAATGTCTAGAAAAGAGACAGGTGGAGGGTGAAGGCAGAAAATCCAAGACATATTCATGCTGTGTTTATATCATCTCAGCTTTCCCTCTCTGTAAACGGCAGTATGAGATACTTAAATTTTTGTGCAGCAAACAAATCACCTTAATTGAACATGGTTTTCATTCGAAAACAAGCTGTGGAGCTTAAAGCTGAAGTCCTCCAGAGAAAATAGCCCTATGATTTATATCAGTGCTGCAAGAACAAGAAGTAATTTGCAAGGTTGCACATGAATAATGCAGGGTGAGAACAGCAGAGGATGAAACCACTGAAAGTAAGTAAATGAAGTCCCCTTAATACTGGCATGTATAGAGGAAAGTACTTTAATTTGAAATATTTACCATTGACTGTAGAACCAGCTCAGATCAGCAAGTATTTCAAGTCCTGGGACAGCTCTTACCACCAATTCCATAAAAATCCCAATCTCCCTAAAAAGGCGTTAAGACCTATGAATATGCAAGACAACATGGTGACACATGGCATGGTGTGCAAACTCTGCAACATGTAGCATCGATCTTATTGAGCCAAAGCTTGGATGCAAAGTATAATCCTATTCCTGGGACATCAGGAGAAATTGCCTTATGTGAACCTGCTTGAAAAGCAACCAAACAGCAACACAGAAATGGGCAATTACCAGTAGTGCTGTAGAGACATTGGATTCAAGCATACTTTCAGCATTATATGTTAGACTACATTTTTCCACTCCAAGTAAATTTACTTTAAATAAATATTTAAGTGTCAGATATTTTGGCAGAAAGTATTAGCACTAAACCAAAATTAAATGTTTGTACTACGTAGGTTAGTGTATTGTGATAGACTATGAAGCCTTTCATCTCTGGCTGAAATTTAGGTATGGTTATTAGGTGAGGGAAAGTCATTATCATCCAACTGCTTTTTGAAGACTCTGGTGGGGCAAGAGGGGTGCTGGTGGCTCCAAAGTCCGGGTGAGCAGTTGTCTATTCAATCACAACCTGTCCTAATTACCTCACTGTAATTTACAAAAGTGGACTAAGCCCCACAGCCTGGCTGGGTGTGTGGTCATACAGACAGATAACTCAATGCAGCTGAAGTCCCCTTCCCCAAGGGCTTCAACTGCCTCCAGGCAGACTCAGTTGATTCCACAAAACATTCACAAAGGGTGGGTGATGAATCTGTTTCTGCAACTATTCCATATGCTGAAAACGTAACTCAGCCCTCAGGCAAGTCTGTCTGAGAAGTGTAGCACAGGTCCATGGCTGCTCAGACTTAGATCAGCATCAGCAGCTGGTACAAGGAGTAAGTCCTGGTGGCAGGAGATACTGTTTTTGCATAAATCTGTGTTTGAGGGAAAGCACGAGGCACTTGCAATATCCCAACAAGGATGTGACTGGCAACTAAATGTGCAGAACAAAATTATTCTCACCATCATCAAACAGAGCTATAGACTTTTAAGGACCTGACCACTGCTTTTGCCAGAATGGGGAATTCCAAGCAGTCATTCCAGTGAAAGAAGAGAGGCCATTCTGTTCCCCAATATGGAATACGTAAGCAGGGTAGCTGGGTTGAAGTAGTGTTCATATTCCCTCTCAGATTTCCAGACATAGGAAGTTGTGGCATTTTCATTCCAAATTCCATTAACTGAAGACGTATTGGAAAGGTTCTGTTGTATTTTAATTCTTACAGTCAACACACAGAAAGGAGTGTCACTCACTTTCTACACTGCTTTTTCATGTAGTTGTCTACTGAAATCTGCTTAAAGAAATAGGTCACAGTCCATGCAGACACCTCAGAAGACATGCGTTGAATGAAGGGAGCAGCAGATCAGAACAGAGAATTCCAATTTTATTGTTTTTTCTTTTTCTGCAGCTATTGCTTTATTGTGTAATAATAACCCAATGAGGCAGCCCTCACTTAATTCCATACCACACTGATCATTTGCAGATAATATATTTTCACAGGAGGCAGCCACTGCATCTGGAACTAGTCAAGTAGTCTGAATATTTACTTGCATCTGTCATATAACAGTCAAAGCTAAATCAACATGCATTTGTGTCTTGTCCTCCTTAGGGAGGCTGTAGGAGTGAAGGCATAGCAGATATCAAAAGGAACAGGAAAAAAGCAGTCTCCAGTAGCATTAGTTACTGTCTCTTGGCAAGCAGAAACAAATTACAAATGTTGTGAGTCCTCCTGAGTGAAAAGCTTCCAGTTTACAGTGATTACACTTGTCATAGCAAGAATTATGTAACCTGTACCAGAGAGGTAAAGGGAGACAATAGCTGTTTTGCCCTTGTGCAAGTTGGAGACAAAGTGGATGAAGACAAGCTCAGATTGTTCTAAACCTCCAAACAAGTCCTCAAATCCAAGTATTTGGGTCTCAAAGACAGGACTAAGGCAACAGAGGATGTTTGGGTCAAACCTAGAAAGTTAGGCTGCATTCCCAGACTCCTCCATCAGAGCTGGAGCCACTGAATGCAGGTTGCAAGAGCTGATTGAAAAAAGCAACACAGAAACATACCTGGCTATTAGTACTGCACAGCTGTTATATGTGGGAGGCACAGATACAAGTGTCAGTGTTTGGGATGTCCTTCTCATAGGTGCGTTGGTTGGACCTGCAGTAACAGACATACCAGGCTCTCACATCAGGATAGTGATATGCTTGGTTCTCTTAATGCCTGGCTTCTTCTACATAAACTGTCAGAGCTTATAGACTATTCCCCACATCTCAGATTGGCAAAGCTATTTGAGCAGATGGACCCTTACCGTGAAGTGTACCATATAGGCTCACCTGATGTGATGGGGATGTTCTAATATGCAAGATAACAAAGGAGAGAGATGAGAGCATATTTTGTGCCTATGTTTTGGGGCACATGCAAAGAAACGCCTTGGGGGTTTTCTTCCTGTTGCATTATTCAGCAGCTGTTTTCATGCATTTGGTTATCTTTCCATTCAACTCTTCTGCAGGCTGGCATCCCACAAGGAAGTATGCTTTTCATGCAGTGCAGCATCATCTCTGCTACTATTTAATGGTTTGCATGCTAAATCCAGCACATTTACAAGTAGCGTGGCGTCAGAGTACTACAGCTACTATTGCTTCACTGTCAGAAAAGGGCTTTGAATAACACTAGTGGCAATGGACAGCTGTTCCATAAAGAAGAAAAGATACATCAAACCTGATTAATTCACCGAAACATTGGGTAGCTTTTTGGGGAAAAAAATGCAGAAGTTGCTATTCTGATGACATGTTTATGGTCATTTTCTGTGTCTCAGTTGAGCATCAAAGACTCCAAAACACTTTCACATCAATTCTATGGTGTCTTGAAAGAAGCTGCTGTGAAATAGGCAGGCAGTGTAAAGAGAGAGCATCAAAGTCAGTGTGCTATAGTATTGCAGCCATGTATCGGTAACTTATTGTTGAATATGTAGTCGTTACACTTTCAAAGAATACATATCCAGAAATTTGATTTTCCAAACAGGCAGCATTTCATTTGCACTAAATGGAATTTCTTTTTCAAGCAATATTTGAGTACTGGTCCACTTATAAAACTATTACTCAAAAGCACAGTTCAGTTAATCGGATAAGAAGTAGAGAGGAGGGAAACAAAACTCTGATTAGCTGGAATGGCACAGCCTCTCTAATGATTATACCTTCTGAACCTTTCTCTGGGTTTCCTTTAAATCCTATCTGAGTTTGCATTTGGCTATGCTAGTTGGGAAGGAAAACATATTTGGAAGCACAATAAAAATTCATTTCACTTCACTCCCAAATCTCTTACATATTATGTTAAGTACAGCCTATATCTGCCTAAGAATATCCAAATGCATGCACACCTGATGGTTGGAGTCAGGTGTATGTTAAAGTAAAACCTATGTTTCTTTAGTTGATCATTTACAGCAGCAATGAAGGGATCAAGCATGCAATTTAACAACACAAAAGTTTTCCCACACTGACTATATTCAACAGTGTAAGCTGGAAGAGCTGAGAATCTACCCCTTAAAAATGTTGAGAATTCAGCAATAAAATTACAAGTATTGAGCAGTGTTTTCTAAAGGGAGTACAATAACTAGTAAAGCAGCTTTTAATGCTGATTAGAAAGCTGTTTGATATAGAAAGGTATCTAACTTCCTTCCCTAATTCCTCCAATGAACAGTGTGAAATGACATTATCCAGCCTACTGAACAGAGTTTTCCCCAGTGGCCAGAATTCATTTTGACTCAGAGAAGCCTGAGATGATTTTATTCAAGCTGCTATTTTAGAAGCAATCTGCCAAACATAACAGTCTGAGCTTCAGGACTCATCCAACCACAGTATAGTGACAAAGCAAAAACCAGAACAAATCTACAATTTATTGCATGTTTTACTCTCACCCCAAGTTATCCAGCAAGACAGCATTTGATTGTATAAAGCCATGGCATCAATCTAACGTTATTATACAATTCAGTTAGCAAGATTCCTAAAAACAACACAAAGACAAAACAAACCCTTCTGGGTTATACTTGTATACAGCAATGAAAAATATTTATCACCTAAACCCAGGATAGCCCAGAAACCACAGAAGTCAACATTGTAAAACACAGCAGAATGAAATTAAGACTTTAAATCTGTATGTCGTAGAGTTGCTTCAAAAATTTTTCATCAAAAATTTCTGTTCAAAAGCTCACCTTAAAGCAGTCCTTCCTTTGCAAGATTCTCATCCATACAGGAAAAAAGCATGTTTTCACAAGCGGCTCTATGGAATCCCAGCTTTATTTACCTTCCTTTTTCTTTTTTATTGTTTTCTTAAGGCAATGATGCTTCATGTTTATTCTAATGAATCCATGATTCTTTCCCTAAAACTGAGAGTTCCAAAAAGTGGTCTCATTTCTAAACTCTCGAGCACCTCCTGCTGTAGTTAGCGTCTCTGAGAGCACAGCAGCATTTTGCACAAAAATCAGTGTAGGCTCATTCAAAACTTGCAGGCAGTTGAAGAACTTCACTTTTTTTAGCTCACTGAATGAATAACAACAATAGGGGTAAGTTCCCACCATGATCCAGCAATAAGCAAATATAGGCATTTCTTTGGGGAAATAAAAAAATAAATTCCAGAATCAAGCTTTTTGCAAATATCTCTTTCCAAATAACTGCATGAAATCTACATATGTTGAGAGACTCATGGTTAAAAAATGTGAAACTTTTTTCTTTGCCAAGTAATGCCAGAATCACTGGGGAAAAAAAAAATACCAACAAGTACAACCTTCTTAACACCTGCAAAGCGAGTAATTCCTAATGTAGATTTGGCATTTAGCTATTTCACACACCACTATTAGCATTATTACTTATTCTACAACAGTGCTCTGGAGACTGACTCTACCCTCCCACTGTACTACAGCAGTTAGCAGTTACTGATGAACTTAAGCTAACAGCCCTTAGGCTCACAGGAGAAAGGGCCCACTGATGGGTATTTCCAAGGAAGCAGTCCACACCTTGGGATCTTGCTCCTCTCCTAAATGAAATATGCTTCACACCTGAGCTCAGAATAGGTCTAAAATATAGTGACACATTTATTCTGGAGTCCTCCAAGAAAGGTGATGTTGAGAACCATTACTGGTCTGTATGTCAGTTATGAGTTTCTAAAACAATTGTCCATCTTGTAAGGCTCTTTCAAGACACTAAGTTGACTGGTATTACCACATCTATATGAAATATATTTGGTATGTTATATGGTAACATGTGCTAAACCATCCTTGCTAATCATTGTACACAACAGACTGTGGTTAAATCCACTAACTGCAATAAGGTCTTATCTCACTGATAGAAGTATGCCTCTTTAAGGACTAGAGCAACCAGGAGCTTACCCCTCGACTTCCCTGTATAGCTACAATGAAAAAAAAAAAAAAAAGAAATCTTTTTCTGCTTCCTTTCAAGCAGCACAGAAAGACCGCTTGTCCTGTCCCAGGAGCGCTGAGAGGAATGCAGGAACCTACTTGGGAGGCAGGCGATGTTGGAGTACATTCATGGCACTTTCACATGCACTGCAGTTCACACTAACCCAAGGGACCAGTCAGAGTTCAAAAAGAAGAAAGCCTCGCTGTGGCAGCTAGGGGCACAGGGCTTGCTTCCTGCAAACACTTGCTGACTGCTACTGATGATGTGGCAATTCCATGTCAAAAGCTACAGCAAGGCCTGTCAGAAACAAGATGCACCAACATTTCAAACAGCAGCTGAGAAAAAAGGGGAGGAGAAGAAAAGAAGAATTAAGTCTATTCCATACCAGAGAGAAAACATGACTACTTTCAGCTTTAGGAGAAAAGTAGTTTCTATGTTTATCATTAACATGCTTGACTAGTTTTGTCCACCTACATCATAGGACCCTGCCTGTGTCTTTGCTAGGACTGGGCTCTCTGTTTTCCTTTGTTTTTTAACAAATCATTAGTTCAGTTTTACCGTAAGGAAGAAGTGACTTATGTGACAGATAATTTCCAGAGCTGAATTTTATTTTTCAACTTTTTCCAAAGTTCCTTCTGCTTCCTATGGCATTGGCAGCCAAGCACACACTGCCTAAACTGCTCTGACTCTGATACTCAGCATACATCAAAATGGAGAAACAATAAAGCAGGCTTTTAAATTTGGCATTCAGGAAAAAGGACAAGGAGCACCATAGTGGAAAAAATTATCTGTTCAAAGTCTCTTTAAGGGCACACCTTTCCAGGGATAAAAAATGTCCTCGATTGTGGATGTGAGCAGTGCTCTACCATTTGCTCTTTCCCCCTGTTGTGCACCCAGCCTTCAAAATTCTGCTGCCAGTTGGTACTTTTAATTTAAAGCATATTCATAAGTAAAGAAGTCTTTCCCCCCTGCTCAGGTTCATTAAAGTCCCAGGGTATTTGGCAGGCCTTGCAGCAAGAATTAAATTGCAAATATGCCTTTGTATCTGAGCTCTCAAGCCACAAATAAATCAAGCTAAACAGACTTCCAAAATTACCTCTTCCCCCCCTCAAGTTAAAACTGAGCTTTTAACAGTAGAGAGAACGTAAAATGTGCCTCTTTTTAGTGTTCCTGGTAACTGCAGGTTACTTAGATTGCCTTCAAATGGTCCTTTTCATTGTGTAAATGCTGTATGAGCTGTCATTACCCCCTGATAATGAGGAACAGAAGGAAGTTAAAAGATCTCCCCTATACACTTGCTGTAAACAGCTTCGTTTACGTGTACATCACCATCTTATTTTTTACTGTCACTAAAATGTACCTGGTCACTCATCTGTTTTGAAGTTAATAATAATCCTTAATGCTTTAGAAGCAAAGTGCATTTAACAATCAGCGTTTGCAGATGAGTGTAAGTCATCTTCAACTTCCAGATGATCAAACAACATTTAGGACCCCCATTTCTTATTCTCTTCACTGGTAAAGCTCAGGTCTCAGACACTCACACATTTTGCAGAGGATCTGCTGAAGTTTATCAAAGCAGAGTCAATTTAAACAGAAAAAAATAACACCCAGTCACATGCTTTGCTCACACTACTTCACTGAGATCCCTTTTCTGGGTTCAATTTTTCATAGAGATGCATAAACAGTTGTGCCAGTATAATCAAGAAAACATAGGACAAAGTATTAAACAGAGAAGGGGCTGGGAAAGAGAAGGAGAAAAGCTCCTGGCATGTTCAGTGCAGTATGTAGTAATTTAGGAATGCGCAGGCAGCTGTTTATTCTGATTCCCTTCATCAATTTGCAGGTCAGCAAGCTCCTGGAGCTTAATACTTTGAAAATATTATGAAACAAAACTACTTGACCCACCCTGAGGCAGTCCCTGGACAGAATGGGAACAATTCAAGGACTTTAAAGGTGGGCACGTAGTAACTCCTCTACAACTTGGCATACACCCATCATCAGACACTTGAGTCATTTAATCACCTCCTTATTTGATTTAGAAAAGGACTGATATAACCAACAAGCAGTTTTAGCCTTTCCATTCTTAGGTTGTTCCTTTATAATTGTGACTATCCAAAGAGTCTATTTTCAATATGCATTTGATTTAGATCCGACATACCCAACGCAAGCGTGACATTAGCTAGCCAAACCAGTAATTCACAGCTTGTGCCAAGTTTACACTAGCTGAAAGATAGACAGGAACTGATTCAGGATAAGTAGGGTGGTGTGGAAAGATAATATTGTTTCATTAAAAAAAAAAAATCAAAACCAAACCCCCCACCTTTTACTATTTTCAGACCAGTAAATTTATCAAAGGTCAGTGATGGGCATTTTTGTTAAAGTTCTGGAAGCCTGAGCTCAGATTCGGTGTGACCCCAATTTTAGCCAGCATGGTGATTTTGTCAACAGCCATTCCCCCGCTCCATCTCAAATTTAATATTGATAAGGAAATAAAGAGCAGACACAAAACCAAGTATATTATCAACATAATTCTCATGCTAAGCATAATGTACCCGATTAAGGAAAAACATTTTTTTCCAGAAGCTTCCAATTTTATCATCCTATTTAGGATGTTACTGAAGGCAAACATCCATGCATCTTGAGATTTTACTCTGTATTGCCAGGAAAACAAGATGTCTTGAAGTGTATGTTACGCTGAAACAGCAAACATCAATTTTTTTAGGATTTTAATACCTCAATGCTTTCATGAGGGATATATTCTATCTCAGGGAGTTCTTGTGTTCAGTGCGGCTAAGAAAATATCAAATCAAAGCTTGGTTGACCTTTGAAGCCTTAATATATCAGACTAAACAAATGACAGTCCATCAGGCATAAGGCAAATGACTATTTCCCCTGCTTTAGTGGCAGGATTTTGTTGACAGAATTAAATATCCATCCCTTGGCAAACTCAGTAACTCTTGAATGTGATGAGTGCACAAGAAGAGTATCAACTAAACAGTGCTGTTTCACAACAAACCTGTGCACCTGCCACTCTATTTGGGTCTAAAAAAGCTCATATTACCTGCAGCTTCATCAGCTGGAGCTGAACAAAATGACACTGTTTGCAGAGATATCTAATCATAGTCTAAATCATGCCAACACTCAGATGGGCACTATCATATTCCTGTGCATAGGCCCCTTGAAATCAGTTTACTTATGTAAGTAAGTTTAAGTGTGCCTGAAAGCCTGGGGCTGCAATGTGCAGTGAGAAAATAACAGTCTTGGCTTCTGTCATTTTAAGGAAGCAGTAGCTTTTGCATGACATTTTCTGACAGCAAGAAAACCTGTGACAGATGTTAAACACTCTGGATTGAGGAAGTAGCAGTAAAGTGCCAAAAAGGGTTCATTTAAACAATAAATAGCTTATTTGTAAGCAAACAAGCCAAATTAACAGTTTAAGCAACAGATTTGGAATACAAACTAAAGAGAACTCATAAAGTTGTCGGCACCCTCTAAAATAGAGCTCTATAACACTGTTGAGCTATGAGTATAAACTATGTAGGAAACTCAGCCCTGGAATGCATTACATATGCATATTAGTATCTGCCTCAAGGTAAAACAGGAGTATAGTGGCAAGGGTGGGTAGACAGCTGTATATTATTTGGTTTTGAGAAAAAACAATGAAGGTCAAAATGTAAGGCTGGGAGGACAACTGGGAAGTAGCAAGAAACAGAAGCCAGCCTGAGAACATAAGGAACACAGCAGCTGAATGTGGATGATGCAATGGTTTATGGGCTCCAGAATGCATATTAAAGAATGCATTCACTGTATTTTTAAACTAAGGATTGTAAATCTGCACCTGATGGCAAGATACCCATTAGACAGCAAGGCCGGTAATAGTTTTGTCATGCACAAGGTTTGAAACATGACAGCCAGTTTATATTATGATCTCCAGCCTTCCTAGTTCTGGCAGACAAGTAAGGAAACTAGCTTCCTTCACGTTGTCATTGCCATGCTGCCATTTATTTACTGAAGGAGAAAAAGGGAGAAGAAAAATTCAGGGTAGACAGTTTCGTATCAAACACTGGTTTCTCACTCAATCCAGAAATCTTAAACCTGGCAGTTAGTGCTGCTGAACAGTTTAAGCTACTTGCAGAACAAACCTAGTGGCATCTAAAGGACAACTTATTTCTTTTAGGATATTGGGAAGCGTCTGACCTACCACAACAAGGAGCTGGTTACAGTCCAACTTAGTGAGAATTGAAGACTGCAAATCCTTTATGCAGCTAACAAACATCATGTCATACTAGTCACATATTTTCCACATTGTGTTAATAGTAGGAATAACATCCCTGAATCCCTGAAAAGTTTTCTATGCCACTAAAGAGTTCTTCAGTTGGAAATCAGATTCTGCTTGGTTCTTTCATATTGATGGGGTTACCTGGAGAAGGATGTGATGTTATGCAAAACAATTTAATCTTGGACCCCCAAAAATACATTGGCTCCAGGCATGGTGTCCTTGATGGCAGCATTACAAACAAGTCAGAGCAGTGCACTAATAGTCA
Source organism: Agapornis roseicollis (assembly GCA_002631895.1). Lineage (NCBI taxonomy): Eukaryota > Metazoa > Chordata > Aves > Psittaciformes > Psittacidae > Agapornis > Agapornis roseicollis. The sequence continues at coordinate 99,444 of NDXB01000109.1, forward strand.
TTGAAATTGGGCTCCTGAAACAGAAACTTTGGCTTTTCTACCTTCAGAATTAGTAATGTAGGACCAGAGACTGACAGTATTTCCTGGAGCATTAAACCTTGCCTCCTAAAATACAGGACAAGTCAGACCACATAACTCCTTTCCAAAACTATTGTTTTCATATCAGATATTTATCATGCTCTAGCTGACCTTGCTCTGAGCAGCAGAATGGGACTAGAAAATATTCAGAAGACCCTTTCAACCCCAACTATTTTGTGAGTCTATGATCAGAGTTTGGCTCTGAGAGATGAACCCTCAGCATCTTCATAAGCAACAATCATAATTTACTCAAATACAAGATCTTGGATGATAAGAAACAAACTTTCAGAAGTGCCCCAAATTCCTTTTTGTTTTGAACAGATACTATAACGTATTCAGAATTGCTAGGATGTTCACCAGTTTCTTACCCACTTGGACAATAACAGCTGCAGATCTCAGTTTCATACAAATACTGAAAACAGCACTCGTAAAGTTAAGACTTTTCTTCTTTTTTTTTTGGCATTTGCTTTGGGAGATGAGGTGGTGTTGATAGCTTTTTAGTTATACAGTTATTCTGTTGGTCCTTAATTGCACAAAGATTCAAGAGCAATTCTAAGATCACATGTTTTCCATGTGATGATCTTGTAGTGTTAGGAAAGATACAACAATTCCAAAAGGAGAGAATCAACCCCACCAAACCCTCTTAGTACTGTTGACCTGACTTAGGTAACACACCAGGAGGTGGTTAATATAGAGAGGTCACCAGTAACTGAAGGGTAGCTTGTGCTATTTGGTCAGTTGCTCTTGTATGGAACTGTGGTGGCACATATTTCACTGCTTAGGCTCATGGGGAAAGCAGAGGTCAAGGAAAGTCAATAAGGTGGGGTGAAGAATGTTCTATGATTTTTACAAACAAAAGCTGGAGAGATTCATGTGGGATATTACCCAAGTTATTTCTGCTGCAATTTCAGATTCCAGAAAAGTTTTGATATTCATAGATATTTATTCTAGACTACTAGATTTACTTTGTTACAAAAGACAATCACTGACTATGTGTGTGATCTATAAGTCACATGCATCTGATTCTTGAAGCACCTATCCAGCAGCACAGCTAGCAGCTTGTACAGGTAGCAGCTATGCAGACTGCTAATAAGTAAAAGGATGGCATATGCTATTCACTCTCTTCAGCCTCTGATTCAATAAATCAGGCAAACAAACAAGAAGTCATTGCTTATGAGAAATTTTAATAACTCAGAGCACACAATAGCTTTTCCCCAAGTGATAAAGGCATCACAAGATTAATGTCCATGTCCTTACCAAACCTTTTAAGACCTGAGACCCAATGAGGATCTTACAGCGAACATGTACCCCCACACCCAGCAGAGAGAGTAAGTGGCTGGATGCCTGCTCTGTGATTTAGCATTCCATAAGTATGGTGTGTTTACCTCTGCAGTTCAGCAGGCCTTTCTCTCTCTCTTGGTCTGCTCAGGTGTCATATGAAAAATCCCTCAGGATACAGGTAGCTGTCCATACTCACAAAAGGAAAGAAATAGCAGTCTACATCAAGTCTACATTTATCTCAAAAAACAGTGATGTCATTAGAACTAACAATATTTTTACTCTGGACTTGGAGCAAAGTCTGAATAATCACACAGCTGGTTACCAAGCCTCAGCAGACATTTCTAAAGTCACCATAACTCAATTATGTTCAGCTGAGAACTCATCTAAATACTTTTAAGTAAAGAGCTGTAAAGGAGATGAAAAAGAGTATTTGTAAGGAATAAGCCAACCTTTCTAGCCACAGATCAAAGCTAACAGTGAATCAGCATTCATCTCATTGGGCCCCTGGAGCAGACTTCTTTCCACTCTGCTTACAGCATACCAAAAAACCTACAGCTTTCCATGCAAGCTGGAACCATTTTGCCTTTCACCAACTTGATTAATAATTCAGGGTAAAAGAAAATATGCTGGATTTTATATAGTATAGAGGGAATCTCTAAGGTTATTAGGATATAGGAAAAGTTTAGTTCAGCCTCCTAAAATCAGCAGTTAGCTGGGGTATTGCAAAAAACTTAGCAACAAGGAGGCCTCATTAGTATGTAAAGAACAGTGACAACTAAAATATGTAATACAGTTTCAGATACAGATTTGTAGAGCTGAAGCAAAAAACCACCATCAGTCTTATCTGAATGCTGCAACTAAGGACACTCCCTTATTCCGTGATGGGATTCGTCCCCTAAATTAGAAAAGGCTACTGAGTCCTGTCAAAACCTCCCATTAACACACATAAGTGAAGTTTGATAATTTGGGTTCCAAAAATTACTAACACAATATACTGAATTCAGAATTAGACCTCAGTATAATTCATTCAAATTCTCCTAGACAGACATTTCCATTTAGAAATTAAGGTCAGTAACTGAGCCTACTTTTCACCTTTTGTTGTTTCTTTGCTTTCTAATGTTACAGTTTAACTGGCTTTTCTACATCAGTCCTTCAACATGACACACTGTGATCACTGAAATGATGATGCCGTAGAGGAAAAATGTACTTCTGGCATAAAAGTCAATTTCAGAGATGTATACATAGCATGCACAAACACAGATGCAGACCCCTTAGCTGTCTCTCAAATTATTTCTCTTCACAGATGTGCATTTTCTTAACATATAATACGCAGCCAGTTGAAAAGCATGGACAGATATTCCTTTGCATCTCCAAATGGGATTATAAACACCCTTTTTATTTCTTTAAATAATTAAAACTACCTGGTCCCAGATAATTAGGTGAAAAGGCAGTCATGGGTACTCTCTAGCAAATTGTAAGTCTTGCAGTATTGATTTCCACTGCTCCTGCTTCTACCAGAATTAAGCACTACCATGTAGACAACATCATGCAATATGTAAAAAAAAACATTATAAGTGTTTCCTTTCCAGAAAAAAAAAAAAACCAAACCATCCAACAAAAATGTAAAAAATATAAAAAAAAAANTATTGATTTCCACTGCTCCTGCTTCTACCAGAATTAAGCACTACCATGTAGACAACATCATGCAATATGTAAAAAAAAACATTATAAGTGTTTCCTTTCCAGAAAAAAAAAAAAACCAAACCATCCAACACAGATGTAAAAACTATGCAAATAAACAAACCACAGGAAGCTTTGTATGAGATCTGACCTTTTAAGATTACAAGTTTTTCCTATGCATATAGATGCTGTAGTTCAGAGGCCTTATGTCTCCAGTCATTGCTCTATCTTCTGCCTTGTCAATACTTCTGATAAGAAAGAACAGCTTGTGGGGAGCTAAGTGTACCATATCTCAGACTCCTGAAGAGAAACTGGCACCTGTGGTGGGTTGACCTTGGTTGGCCAAGGTGACCATCAAGCCACTCTATCACTCCCTCTCTATCAACAAGATGGGGAGAAAAATACAACAGAAAGCTGGTGGGTTGAAATAAGGACTGGGAGATTACCATTCCAATTACCATCATGGGCAAAACACAATTGACTTGAGGAAGTTAATTTAATTTATTGCCATTCAAACAAATTAGAATAATGATAACTAAGAACTAATCCAAAAATGCCTTCTCCCTATTGCACTCTTCACAGGCTCAGCTTTACTCCTGACTTTACCTCCTCCTGCTGAGTGGCACAGGGGAACAACAGCTAGGGCTACAGCCAGTTTAGCAAGCATTGTCTCTGTTGCTCCTTCCTCCTCAGATTCTTCCCCTTCTCCAGTGTAGCGTCCCTCCCATGGGATACCATCCCTTGTGAACTTCTCCAAAGTTCATCTTTTCCACAGTCTGCAATTCTTCAACTGCTCCAGCACGAGTCTTTTCCACAGGGTGCAGCTCTTCAGGAACAGGCCGCTCCAGTGTGAGTGCCTCATGAGGTCATAAGTTCTACCAGAAAACCTGCTCTGGCATGGACTTCTCTCTACATGAACCACAACCCCTGCTGGGACCCTGCTCCACAGGCAACAGTGTAATGTCTGCTCCAGCACCTGAATCACCTTCTCTTCTTCCCTCACTGTCCTTGGTCTGCATAGTTGTTTCTCCCCCATTTTCTCATTCCTCTCTCCCAGATGCTGCTGCACAGTGGTTTTTACCTTTACTTGAATATTATGCCAGAGGTGTTACCAAAGTTGCTGTTAGAGCCACCTGAAATTGGCTTTGTCAGACATGAGGGCAGATTCTGGCGTCTTCCAACACAATCCATTCCTGTAGCTCCCTCCTGTTAAGAAAACCTTGCCACATAAACCCAATACAGCATCTTAACTAAAATTATTACAAAGAGAAACAACGGTAAAATTTCTCAGAATTCAAGGTTTACAGTAAAGATTAATGAAACACAAGCTTTGTCCATCCAAGGAAGAGGGAAAAGGAAGAAAGTTCACCTTAAATTTTATTTTGCTGAGTTGCAGACACACAGATGAGCACAAGGAAAGGCAAATCTGGCATGACAAATATGTCATTCTGCTTCTGGCAGAGTCACAGGAGGTACCAGAGAGTGCCACAGATACTGATTGCCTAAAGGAAAGGAAATGGAAGGACAAAGAAATGAACAATAGGAGAAGGATGACAAACTATGAAGCAGATGAGTAAGACACAAGGCAGAACTCACCGAGTCCAAATCTTCTTGCATCTACTTTCCTAACACCAACACAGAAGCACAGAGTGAAACACAGAACATCCCTTAGCTAAAATACTTAACAACAAACTAAATCAAATGCTGTCAAATATCAGAGACCTGTAAACCTGATAGCTGATGTTTCATTGTTGTTTTATTTTCCTCAAGATTTCAATTATTTGCTAATTCCTCCCGGGAAATCTTTGTCCTAGTTTCCTTAGAAAACACAGGACTTCATAATTACATAAATCCCTGACTACTTCATGGTTAAAGAAGCAAACCTCACAAAAAAACCCTGTGAAGTATAAAATAGTAAACAAGTGGGAGCTAATGGCATAAAGATTAAAAGGAGGGATTTATTATTCAGAGCATTCATAAGAATGAGTACAAAATAGAATTTAAAATGTTTTTACATAATTTTAGGTCCACTCTAAATTTAGTTGCTTTAGAAGGATGCCTTACTACTCAAACTGGGAGAGAGAACACTTCTCCACATAGACTATTGTGGATTTTAATTTAAATTCTGTCATGCTTTTATATGCCTTTCCTTACTGGCTGGGTTTTTATAAGGAAAACCAAAGTAATGTAAAAGTTTGTAAACTGCTTTAAGATGCAGGCATCTTCCATTCATTACACAGTGGTCCCTTTCCATTGTCCAGAACAAGGTCAATAAAACACAAAGACACAGAATCATAGAATGGTTAGGGTTGGAATGGACCTTAAGAACATTCAGTTCCAATCCCCTGGGTGGGTAACACCTCACACTAGACCATATCACCCAATGTTCTGTCCAACCTGGCTTTGAACATGCCAGGGATGAGGCATTTACATGGCAGCCTGTTTGCTCTCTGAACAAGCACCTAACAAACAGCAATGTGTCGTGCAAAGTGATCTGTCTTTTGAAGCCTACAGTATTTGAATTTGTCACTTAGTACCACCTAATCTGTTCCTTCCTCTTAGCTTCACCAAGAGCAGGTAGAGGGAGGCAACAAGAGTTAACGCTCTGTTTCACTCTCACGTTTATTTTATTTAGTGGAATTCTTCAGTCTCCATTCATTTCAGAATAAGTCCACATTTCCTTCTATATCAAATACCTGTGGTTTTAATACAGGATAGATGACATTCTATGATACTCTGGTCTCTAATATGTTTCCTTGTCATTTTGCATGAATAAAAAATGGGCTTTACAAAGAAAGGTCTGCAGGACCATATTTCAAATCTGTTTCTGTCCTAAGGCCCCTCAGAAAAGAGAACAAAGATTGGGGAAGGGAGAAAGTGAGAGAAAGAAGACATGTAGAGAGAACAGCTGCCTTCCTATCTTGTGCTTGTTTGTTTGTTTGTTTGTTTGCTTCTTAAACCATCATAAAGGAAATAGACAGTGGATAGTGAATACTTTCTTCTCTGCTCTAAGCAGACAAGGAGGTTTTGAAAGCATCCTCTTTGATTTTGAAGGTTAACAGACTTGGCCTCAGAAGAACAGTCTGTGAAAGACAGATGGACATCTTGGTTCTTTCTGGAGTGTCACTGTTCTTCCCATCAAAAAACCCCACTGCCATAGTCAGTATATCATCAGCAGTTGCGGTGAGTATATAAGCAAAGCTGTCATTCAACCCTCCTGAGATAAAAAGGCAATAATAATACACCTATTTCCTGGATATCTTTGTCTGTTGGATAGGTTCTACCTGTCATGTGACTGCAAATGGCTTGCTCCCATGCCACATTATAACAACAAAATCTGCCTTTGCTCTGTGATGATGGATAAAAGTCTGTCCCCGGTTAGGTTTTATTCTTTCGTTTTCCATTACAAAATGGCATGTAATAGACTCGTACTCTGGCTAGGAGCACTAAGGGTGGGGTGGGGCAGGGCATGGAGAGCTGAGAATGCAGGGTTGGGTGACGTTTTGTGTTTATTCTGTTTGATTTCACATTGGCATTTACAGTTTAGTGTGTTGGTGTTTTAATAAAAAAAATGCCCATTTTTTTCAGAGACTGCACTATTCCATCCTGTGGATCTATGTTGTTATCCAGGAGAGTCCACAAAAGGCCGGCACAAAAACCATGAGTTTTAACTAGTGAAGAATATTTTCAGTCTTGCAAGAAACACCACATTCCAAGGTCTGGTGTAGAGAAAATGCTCTCTGGACCCACAAACCTTTTAAAATCTAGAGGCTTTTAGAGCAAAGGGTGCTAGTTTTGAGTTTGTAACTTGTCCCTTTATGTAGTTATAAGTGTACAAAGAGGCAGGGAACTTGAATTTTCAATCTTACAGTGTAAAAACAAAATGCTCAGAGTATGCTATTGACCATTCACCCAACGGCCAAGACTCCCCAGCCCTTATGGACAAAATCCCTTTCCTCTCCTCCTTCAACTCCTGAATTCCTTATCTTTCTTCAATGGCATCCCTGAATAGCGGGTAGTTTGTGAGCCTGCATGTACGCAACAACCTCTAGTGATCAAAGATGTAACTACACATCATATTGGGAACAGTAACTTCTCTTAGCCAGACCACAAGATCTCTTTCTCAGAAGGAAAAACACCAGTATTGCAACACTTGTGACAAAAACCCAAAGCTTTTACAACATGTAGGAAGGAAAAAAAATGCTGACAAGCGCTCAAAGTAAATTGCAGTAAAAATCTTCAGTGATTTTTAAAAAATAAGTGTTTATTCAATGAGAGAACCCCATGGACCTCCATATTAATGAAGAAATGAGAGCCTGAAAACTGTCCCCATCCAAAGAGATATTTTTGTTGCCAGCAGGGGAATTGAAGATAAGTTTGAAAGGCCACAGGTCACTAAGCACTTCATTACCTCTTAGGAAGCAGAATAACATGAATAGATTTCTAAAGAAATCTTTGATGGGTGCAGGGAATAAGCAGAAACCCCTAATCATTTTGCTGAAGTGCCCTGGTGGGAAATACACTTTTCAGGGGCTGTGGCCCCAGACATCCCACCAAAGGTGATGGCAAAAATTTGTGACAGAGCTGATAACAAGATCTTGATCTCCAGTTCAATAGACAGGTTTTATCTACTATAACACAGCTTTTATATAAATTTACAAATTGCTTATAGTTTCTGTACATACATTGAATGTTGCAAAATACATGAAGTAAAGTGCTTTTAGCTTTATAGATAAGAACTTTTTAAGTGAAAAACTTTGTTCTTAAACAATTTTTTCCTCCATTCTCCAGCTTTACAAGAGTGCTTTCCAAGTTAGTGGCACAATCTCCCTGTTCTTGAACTTCAGCTTTTAGATTTCCTTCAATTACTAGAAGAGGAAGTTTGTTGACATGGTTAGGAGGAATTGCACTCTGAGCAGAACTTGCTCTAATTCATCAGCTACAGAGGAAACCTAAACACTGTGGGAGGTGGCTGACTGGTAGAGTTAATCTCAGCTAGGGGTGGAAGAAAGTCCCAGTTCTGTCTCTGATTAAGCCAACACTCTCGCCAGCCACTTTATCCCCTGTTTAGAAGTACTACATTTGCTTACAAAGCCTGACCCCACAACAAGAGTCACTAGCAGGCAATGGGAATGGCAAGATGCTCAAGATCTTTAACAAATCCTGAACACTGTTGTCATCAGTTCAACAAAAGTCTTTTACATTTCTCTCAACCTTAATATTATTTGCACTTTTATTTTTTTATATATATTTTTATATTTTTTAATGTATTTTTATATTTTTAAAACTACATTTTCATATATTTAGACAAAGGAAACCAAGGAAAGGAAAAATAGTGATTAAATTAAAAAAAAAAAAAAAAAAAAAAAATTTAAATCT
>NDXB01000109.1:107984-121447 GCA_002631895.1 Agapornis roseicollis
AAAAATAGTGATTAAATTAAAAAAAAAAAAAAGAAAAAAATTTAAATCTTGCAAGCTTATAAATAGCTACAAGTCACTAATAAAAGCAGCATCTCAATTTTACTGCTTCAATTGCAACCCTTAGCTACTTGAAAAAGATAAATTCATTAATGTCCTCAGAACACACACATTATTTAAACAGAGAGCAAGACACTCATTTTACAGAAACATTAACACAGACTCAGAAGAAACATCCTTACACATCCTCAACATCTTACACATCCTCGAGTAATTTTAAAATATAAATGTGATCAGGTGTGACCATGTTTGAGCACATATCCAAATAAAGCTTTCTGAAAGCTCTACATATATCTCAGCAAACATCCTTACCCCATTCACCAATGCAAATGGCAGTGGTTTTGCCATACTTCCCCTCCCTGGGAAGAGGGAAAAGACTGCAACATCTCACTCACTGGGCCACAACCACCTGATGAATGAATGGAATGTAAAGTCCTTCATATCAAGGAGCAAACAAAAAGAGGGAAACCTTCTGCAGGCCCCAACAAAAGAGAGCGACAGCCAATTCCTCAGTTGATTTCCTCAAAGACAGCAGGAGAAGGTGCCCTGCCCCACTTCTTAGGGATGGCTTCCCTAAGTATTCCAGCTGCCATTGCATCTGAGACATATCCAATTGTGAAGTTTTGTCTTAAACAGCTAAGATGTGAAGCACAAGCTCCATGGAAAAAGGCTTCTTTATGTTATTTTAGATATAGCCCACATCTAATGCAATCATTTGGGGAAAAAGACCTTCCCTACTGTCTCCCAACAGGTGCACAACAAATGCTGCATTCTTTCAACAGCTTCCTTTCCCTGTCCTTGACATCTTGAGGAAATTTCCAAATTATGATAACTGCTTTTTTGCTGGATGTTGAAGAGCTGATCATTTGACTTCTCCCATTTTAGAAAATGGGTCTTTACAGACCAAGCTGCTCTCTACTTGTGACAGCTTATGCGAAAGAGTATTACTGCAACCATAATAATTTCACATTTGGGGACTATAAATCAAATACATTCCACTTGTAAACATCTCCATTTTGAACCTCTTTTTGTTCATGCTTGAGTATCATTAGACAGTAAGAGAGTCTGTGTGTGGTTTTTAGGCAGCAAGTAAATATTAATATATTGTGCTTTAATATGTAAGCTTGTCAAGGTGCTGCAATGGTAAAGTGATTTATAAAATGAAAAATCAATATGAATAAACTCTAGTGAATATGCACTGTGGATTTATCTGTAGAAAAGGGTAATGAGAGACTGTCTTTTTTCTGTCTCTCATAGCTACAAAATATAGTCCTTCTAATAGAAAAACATGTTTTATATTACAGCCCATCTAATGTCACTGAAATCTGACATCTGGCATCCCATCAACCCAGAGAATGAAACAAAGCCAACCCTTATTGCAAATTCACTTTTGTTGTGACTTCACAAGAATTAGAACTGCTACAGAACAAGCATCATGCTAACAAATTGTATTGAGACATGTGACATTCAAATGAAGATGCTAATTCTCTGAAGAACAGATTCCAACCAGCTGTGATATATATGGTTTTTTTTTCATTCAAAATCCTCTTGGGGGTCAATGTATTCAATGCACTCAAAATTGGAAGGCTTATTTACAAGAAGTATATTGAAATACTAAATATCTACAGTATTGAGGAAATAGCTGGATCTGGGATTAAAACTTTGGATGTGCTTCTGGTTAGAAAGACATTGCTTTGAGTAAGTAGAAAATTGACTGGCCTCTGAGGAAAGCAAGCAATCTTGGAAAATACATTTCAAAAAGCACAAGGACACAAATTAATGACACAAAAAAGGTAACACATCTCAAAAAAACCCCAAAAAACAAAACAAAAAGAAAACAACCCAAAAAAATACAACCAAATCAAACCAACAAAAAAAATGTAGAAGTCAGAACAGTCTTTAAAGAAAATGTTCTTTTATTAATAAGTTTCATGTCTCTTTTCTGTCTCTGTATGTTACTTTATTGCACTGGAAAGCAAACATTGAGAATTCCCAGGATAGAAGATACACTATCTACATGCCTACACTTAATTTAAGCTTCTGTCAAAGTAAACTACAATCTATGTTGTGGTTGAAATTAAAATGAGGGAGAAAAGTAGCCTTATGATTGTCAGAATGAAATTCCACTGAAGCACTTCTCTCTTTAACAGGAGCACACCTATTGAAACTCTGCCAGAATCTGAACTATGTATCAGTAAATTTACCTGAATTCATAGTGACTTTTGATTCTGTTTAATGGCAAAGCCCATTTCTTTCACACCATAACTATTTCAGGTTCTTATTGTTTGTTTCAGTCCATGCAGCTTTCTGGTTTTCAAGCATGTCTGGACCAAGAAAGGTAAGTAGAGAGAGACAGTGTGGGAGGAGAAGAGGCACAGATGAGGTTGTCATAGTCTTTGAGATGATTAATTCATAGCAAAAAAATAAGGATATAATTGCCTTGCCCTGAATTGCGGAGTGTTTAGTACAACTCTCCAGGCACATTAAACAAATTGCAAATACAAAGATGTTACATCAGTAAGGACAATAAACCTTTCTAACCCACAACCCTTAAGCAGAATCAATTAACGACCTCTCTTCATCGACTAGAAAAATTACTCCTGAGCGCATCCTGAAAGCCAGAAGATCTGTCAGACATTCAGGAAATTGTTTTCAGAATTGCCCAAGGAAAAGACTGCATTTTCTTTGGTCTCCCTGGCAGACCAGGGGTTATTGGCATGTTTCACTGTTGGTCTGAGTAGCTGCAGAAAAATGTGACCATAGAGATAGTGATTTGGATTTAACAAATCAGAACCTTATCACCAGCTTTACTACTTGCCTTGAAGTTTGAGCTCCCTGGAACACTGGGAGGCTCTAATCCCAAGTGAGATTTCTGGATGCTGTTCTAACTTAAAAAAAAAACCAAAACAACCAACAGCTTATACAAGCAATATCAAAGGCAGCTGCAAATCCAAAATTCAAACCACAATTTAGGAAACTGTGCGCTTCTGCACTGTGTCCATTCTGTACTCTGACAGCTGGGACTGTCCTATCGTTCACCTGCATTCAGGTTTTACTCCCTTGACAGTGACGTTCTGCATATCAGGCTTAGGCTGAAAAGCAAGTGAGAAATGACCCTAAAACCAGATTCTTGGTAAGCAGGAGAATCCAAGGGGGCTAAATATTATCAGCACTACCATGTCATGATCTGTGATTTCCGCAATTGATAACACCACATGAAGCTGAAGTACTCATGAAGAAGAGGTTTTTAGCAGGATCTAAACAGCTAGCCCAGTGAATGATGCACCCTCTGCCCCACCAAAGGCAGAGAGTGACAACATCACTTTCCATAAATAATTAGAAGTGATGCATATGTCTGTGTATACCACCAGTGCCCAGGCCTGCAATAGAAAATCTTGTACCATTCCTTCAAGTCAGCCACTTCCCACATTGGCAAACAGCCCTGACTCAGCAAGAAGATACTAGAAAGCCAAGGGGGTTCCTCCATCCAAGTATTATAGGGAATTAGACCCCTCCATGGCTGACCCCAGCAGAGTGGGAAGTTGAACTAGTCTAGACAACAGAGTAGTCAATGCCTCATAGAATACAGCTCATTGCAGGAAATTAGCTATCAAAATAAGCTATCCTCTCGCGAAGAACAGGATAGGGTTTCATTCTTTGGGAAGACTGTCACTTCATACCATACCTGTTTATTTTCAAGAATAATGGACGAGAGTTTGCCTGATTAGTAGGTTTTTTGAGTGCATGGGTATTTTTAGATTATGAAAATATTTAGATTATTAAAATGATATTAAAACACCTTGTCCTAATCATTCTACAGGGGCATCCATCTCTGTGCCTTTCCAAATGAGGAAACCAGGGTCAAGAATGGGTCAGACAGACTAAAGCCCATGTTTCTCTTTTTCTAGAAATAATGTTCCATTTCTCCAACAGAAATTCAAAGGAGATAACCAAAGCACCTCATATATCAACAGGAAGCACAAAGAGAACTTGGTTTTCTTTTTTTTTTTTATCCCAGTTGGAGGCACTTTCTGCATCCCAATTCTGCTATGTTTTTTACTGGAATCCATGATAACTGCTTTGTCTTCTCCATGGCAGAATGGGAGGATTATCAGCTTTTCTCAGAACTCTGAGTATTCAGGAGTATAGTCAAAACCCACAAATACATATACTTATTTGGCCTCTCTGTACAGTTCTCACTGTAGAGAACACAGCCTTCACAAGAGTACAGTAATGATTTTGAGACAGAACTGACAACTGGGGAGGTCTTCAGCTGCTTGACAAGTGCAACATATTGAAATCTTGACAGAAAATGCTGATCTCAGAGTCCAACAATTGGGAAGACATAGTCCAAGAAAATAACATGGATAGAGAAAACAGCAAAGGGCTAGTTCTGCTCTCCAGTGCACTGGCGTAAATCCAGAACAATTCCACTGAAGTTAGTGCGTTTTTCTGGATTTAAACTAGCAATGCTTGGAGAGGAACATGATCACAAATTCCTTCCTGACCTGCAGCGTAATACCCCAAAGCACAGAATTTCCTACACTGATATTGTGATGATGGTAAGGGTGTGGGGAAAAAAAAAAAAAAAAAAGGAAATACAGGGAGGGCNCTGACCTGCAGCGTAATACCCCAAAGCACAGAATTTCCTACACTGATATTGTGATGATGGTAAGGGTGTGGGGAAAAAAAAAAAAAAAAGAGGTTATACCAGAGTGGATCTGTATATCTGCATCTGTCAAGGAAGGCGGAATTTTGCTTCCAGATCTTTATATACATCTAGCAGTATAGGAGGTGCAACTAAGACAAACATTCTGGACATCAAAGTATAGAATCATAGAATAGTTAGTGTTGGAAAGGACCTTAAGATCATCTAGTTCCAACCCCCCTGCCATGGGCATGGACACCTCACTCTAAACCATGTCACCCAAGGCTCTGTCTAACCTGGCCTTGAACACCACCGCAGATGGAGCATTCAAAACTTCCCTAGGCAACCCATTCCAGTGCCTTAGTTGTAGTAATGAGAACTGATGGTAGATAATCACAGAATCACAGAAACCTAAGGGTTGGAAGGGACCTCGAAAGATCATCTAGTACAACCCCCCATAATATTGAAAGATGAATTATGCAACCAACCTTCCCTGACAATATTACATTCAATGCACACTTAAGACTTCATCTATTAAAATTACTTCACTAACTTCTATCATATCACCATACTTAGTATAATGCCTAGATATTATACAAACACTGCATCTGTCAAGGATATGGTATGTCAAAATCTCAACTTTCATCAAAACAAAAAGGTTCCTAGTACTGCTACCCTTTGGAAAGATAGAGAAAAACTTGAAATACAATCACAATTCATTACAAATACCAAGAAAACAAAGAACTAATAAAGAAATATCCTAATATAGTGATAACATTTTAATGCTCTGGAAGGTATTTTTTTAAAATAGTCTATGTTAAGGAATTTGGGTTCATACCTTCTAAGAATACCTAGAATCATAGAACGCTTTGTGTTGGAAGGGGTCTTAATAATCATCTGGTTCCAACCCCCCTGCCATGGGCAAGGACAGCTTCCACTAGACCAGGTTGTGCAAAGCCCCATCCAGCCTGGCTTTGAACACTTCCAAGGATGGGACATTCATGGCTTCTCAGGGAAGCCTGCTTCCAGTACGTCACCACTCTTACTGATGGTACTAAGCCCAACACTTTTTAAAGCATAACCCATTTTTCTAATCCAGGCATGCTTCTACACATCATAAGAAGGAAGTATACTTGTTTTTCAGTGGATAGTCTGAGAATATTAGTGTTACAGTAGTTGGGCTTCCCTGACAAAATACTCTTCTGAGTAAATTAATGTAATAATGAACAAATGAGCCATTTTCTGACACACTAAATTAAAACAAGGTCTGGGTTTATGAGCTGTGGCACTCAGGGTGACATTCTCCTTTAAAAACTATTTCTGTTTCTTTTTAATGGAAAAACATGAAACTGGACGAAGCCACAAAACACTGAGAATTTCAGATCTGTATTTTGGATATTCTAGTTCCTTAAAAGACTCAATGGAATTACAGACTAGCTTCCTTATGCTGCTTAGAAAAGAAACATTTTACAGAAAATGTTGAACAAAATTAAATGAGCATACATTTGCTACCTTTCTACTCTGATTTCAGAACAGATCATAAATTCCCTTCATATATTGTGAGCTGTGATAAACAAAATTTACCAACAAATATATTTTGGGGTAAATTTTGTTTTCCTTTTTTTTTTCTCCATTAATTGCTCAAAGACAAGACATCATAGTGAAAAAAAAATCTCACCTTATTATTCAAAGTCGCCTGAATATCTTTAGAGTCCAAATGGCAAGCCAGCTTTTGGAAAAATTCAGCTGTTTGATTGGTTAATTACTTCTTTTACTTCACATACAATTCCTTGATTATGTGGCTTGTGTGAGGAATGAACGTGACACAAATGGTAATTTCACAAACCCAACTTTTGTTGGTGAATACTTAAGTGTAACCACCTCAGTATTTGATATACACCAATATATATATACGCAGACAGAGCTGACAAAAAAAAAAATACCAACAAAATGGCAAACTTGCCAAGTCTTTACTCTAAAACTGAGTCTCAGTCTCCATGTCACCCACAAAGATATTAAACCACACCAGTCCCAGTACTGACCCCTGAAGAACACCACTTGCCACTGATCTCCACTTAAGCATTGAGCTATTGACTCTTTGAGTATGACCACCTAACCAATTTCTTATTCACTGAGTGGTCCATCCATCATATCCATGCATCTCCAGTTTAGAGACAAGTATGTCGTGTGGAATAGTGGCAAACGCCTTCCACAAGTCCAAGTAGACGTCAGGTGCTCTTCCCTTATCCATCAACACAGTGTAGAAAGCCACCAGATTTGTCAGGATTTCATAGTTCCCTAGATTTTCTTTATTTCCCTTTTTAAAATTGGAGGTTATATTTCCCCTTTTCCCATCAGCAGTAACTTCACTGGACTGTCACGATTATTTCTCTATATTATTCCTAGGTTACCCATCCTTACATCCACCTACTGTGGGCCTCCTTTTTATGCTGAAGTGTGTCCAGGAGCTCCTTACTCATCCATCCATGGAGGCCTCCTTGTGGTCTTGCTTGACTTCCTCTTTGTCAGGATGCATCACTCATGAGCCTGGAGAAGGTGATCTTTGAATATTACACAGGTTTCTTGGGTTCTTCTTCCCTCCAGGGCTTTTTCTCATGGCACTCCACCGAGCAGATCCCTCAAGGAACCAAAGTCTACTCTCCTGCAGCCCAGAGAAGTAAGCTTGCTGCTCTACCTCCTCACTGCCATAAGGACCTCAAACTCCACAATTTGGACCACAAAGTGGTCACTGCAGTGAAGGCTGCCCTTGAGCTTCACATTCCTCACCAGCCCCTCCCTGTTGGTGAGGCCAAGGTCCAGCAGAGCCCCTCTCCTCATAGATAGATAAAAACATTTTATTTTGACCTCTGTGAAACAAAACAGTCTAATCCTCCATCTTGAAATTACTTTTCATTTCAGTAATTTCTTTACTCCATATTTATAAAACAATGCAAAGAAAAAAACTCAGAAATTAAATATATTGATTTTTCATCCCTAAATGCATTACTTGAAGGACATTTCAGTTAACAAAACATTTACATGAAAAGCTATTGTTCTGTTACAGAAGGAAAGGCATTTCAAAATTCTGAAGTTCAGCTAAAGACATGGCTCCCACTTAGTATTAGTGCATAGAAAAAAATGCATGTTGTAGTCATAGGAGATTTCACCAAATGCTCTATCATTCTGTTAGTTAAAAACTGATGGGTATTTAACGCTTAATTTACCAACAACAAAGAAGTACATTTGTGCTTCACAATTAATTGACCATCCTCTATAGGTATACCAGTTTTAACAATTTGAGAGTTATTTAGTTATACATTTGGTGGTTTCTTTGGATTCAAGTTATACATTTGGTGGTTTCTGTGAACTGAGATACAGCTTATGATCAACCACAGATTTCAAAATGGCTGCCACACAGGATTGCCATCACAATTCCTTTCAACCAGTAATGAAATAGGAAAAATTCCAACAAATACTTCTATCCTCAAGTTTATTAGTATTCTATAAAGTTTTCATCTCCCTCTAATTTTTAAGAAACAATGATTTTTCCAGTCTGAAACAAACTATGAAGAGAAGTACACATGTGCAAACTTCTCTTATACCCATGAATGAGATACCATCTATGCCAAAATTTGACACACAGGTTGACAGACTTGAACAACTTACACAGCAAGGAATGGAGAGCATCAGATTACTGTTCTAGCTAGAAGCAAAACTGAAAAAACTGAGCACCCTGCTTTTTAAAATATATTGCTGACTAGCCCTGCATATACAAAAATCTGAGCATATGCATAATCCTGTAACACAGATGACACGTAATATTACCTTCATCTTGAATGCTGGGGTCTAGATATTTGGGTATAAGTCACATTCAAGGAGCAGAGGACTATGCTATGAAGTATGACCTAAATCAAACACCAGAAAATTGTATTCTTAAAAAAAGAAAAAAACCAAAACTTGGCGCATCCAAAGATGTCTTATGTTCAGAGGTGGAGAGAACAAGCA
This sequence comes from Agapornis roseicollis, assembly GCA_002631895.1. Classification (NCBI taxonomy): domain Eukaryota; kingdom Metazoa; phylum Chordata; class Aves; order Psittaciformes; family Psittacidae; genus Agapornis; species Agapornis roseicollis. Next base: position 116,695 of record NDXB01000109.1, read on the forward strand.
TTGAGAAAGAGCAACCTCTTTTACAGCATCTGAAGTTGAGAATTCAGAAATAAGCATATGGAAAGTTATTATTTTGTTCAGAACTGGCATGAAAATTTGCTCATATTTTAAACAACATAAAACTTGATTCTTCTTGAGGAAGAAGAATTCTTAAAAAAAAAAAAAAAGGAATAGTAAAAGTGGACAGAAAGGTCCATGGAGTATAGGAATAAAGACTGCAAGTAGCAACAACTTATATTTAAGATAAAGTATCAATATGTGTCAACTTGAGACAAATACTGAAAAGGCAAACATTCTCTGAATTTCTGAGTGATGAGGGAAATGCTCAGGGCCTTCACAATGTTTTCACTGCAATTAAATACTTCTATTTTTTTAATCAAGTTGAAAGCACCAGCAGAACAGGAAAATAGTTAGGAGCAGAAAGCTGGTTTACATTGTCACAGTAACTGAAATTTAACAGTAACCAGATTTGCCAGAAATTTGTGAAAGTTTGCCCTGGGAAAATTTACATGAAACAAACTTCTAATTTATTGTGTAAGTATAATTTAAATACCATGAATCCTCATTCATATTTACCAAAGCCTTTACTAGTAATCATTCTTATCAGTCTGGACAGTTTGCATTTTGAGGCAGACAAGTAAAGATTTATCCAAGCTTTTGTTTGAAGTGTTTTACCTTCTGGAATTCAGGGAAAAGAAAGATGATGAGAGTCTATGATATCATGAAAGTGAGTAGCAGAAGCCTAGGCAACAGAGTTCATAATTCATAATCACAGCCTATTATTTATGATAACATTTTCATTAGGATTTCATTAGGATAACCTCTCTAAAAGCAAAGATAACAACAAGGGCATTTAGCCATAAAGAGGACAGACAGCCTGTGTAAACAGTTCTTCCAATACCCCAGTAGGAAGAGAAAAAGAATAAAATCCTGGTTCAAAAGAATCCAATCAAGTTAAATAAGACCAATATTAGTCTTCATAACCTCCTTTTCTGTTCACAACATAGAAAGATAGTTCTCACCTACCCAGAGACATTTACCTATTCTAATCATGCTGTTTACTGTCTTGCCAACACTCTTCTATCAGCAGATCAGCTTTTTTTCACCTTTGTGGACCTCTGCCTATAGTGATATTATTTCATTTCCTCCTGCTAGCTGAATTTTGATTTCCAGATAGCACTTTGTGTACAACTGACAAATTTGTAACATGGTATTCTGCCAGACAGAGCCATATCAAGTGTTTCTGTCATAAAATCATGTGTGCATATTTTCTGGGTGCATTTCCTGGGTATAAGAATACTGAGACATACTTTCCTCCTCACAGGTAACAGCGCTGGGGTTTAGTGAGTAAAACAAAAGCAAAAAGAAGTAAGGGTGCCTTTGACTTAGCTCAATGCATGTGCTCTCAATTTAGTACTTATGGAAAGACATGGCCATTTGCTTTCTACCTACCCATTAAATGTAAGGTGAGGTCACAAATAACTGAAAATCTGATCTTAGGGCTGCAACTGAGTCAGGTAACCATTGGACATATGCAAACATTCTGGAAAATGCATATTACAAATACAAGCTCAGAGGCACAACCATCCTAAGTGATCCAGAAGTATAGAGAAGCCTGTTGTCTTCACCTGCTTTCCTTGGTTTTACCCACAGAATTAAAAAAAACCCACAAAAACCTAAGAGTAATTTCCATATCTCACTCCTTGCTCTTGTCGCAAGAACTGCTGTGGTCTGAGCTAAATATCTAGGTCACTTTTATACAGCATCTTTCACCCTGATGATCCCTCCCTAGTGTCTTGCATTTCAAAGCTGTCATTGATGTTAGCCTAGCTCAGTTTTCCCAGTGTTCCTTTACTCCATCCTACCTCCCCCCCCTTGGAAAATGAGTAACACGAAAAAAGAACAGAAACCATCATCAGTGAAAGAAATCAGCATACCAATGAAATTCTAGGGAAAAACAGTTACAGACCCCAGCATTTGAAGGACTCTGCATATTTTTGTGTGTGCTGCCCAGCAGTTTTTTTGTGGCACACTGACTCCCTATTTAGTTTTGAAAAGAATTAGAGGCTGTAGCAATGCAGCCCAAATCATCTTGTACTTTGCAGCACAAGGATCACGTACCTACCCTTCAAATCTCATCTCTTTATGTAGAAACAGGCTGTCCCTTCTGCCCTTGCTACTCTATGTCATGATTAAGTTTTGAAAGGGAGAAATTAAGAACAGCTTCTTCAACTAGGTCCCACTAGTAAAAAATAGAGGCATATAAAAATCTCCTCAAAGCTTTTTAAACTAGTTAACCCTCTCTAGACATCAAAGTCATTGCCTATAATTCAGTCATCATGTATAACAGTCAGTTCTTAGTGAATACTCTGTTCCCCCTACAATGGGTAAAGCTGGACATCAGCATATCAAAGAAATTTCTGCACCTTCTTACAGATTTCAAAAATTTTTTATTTGTTCTTTGCAGTTTATTTTAGTTTTCCTTGTCTACATTACACTTATAGCAAATCAATGGCACTCAGCACATTATGGTCAACATTGCAGCAATTCTCCTTTAAGCTTACAATGTAGTACTTAATCATCCTTTCTATTAATAATCCTTATACAGATACAGTTACTCAATATTTAAAACTAAAACTGCAGATGCAGTGTCATGCCTTGCTTCAACTTACAACTTGTGTAAAAACTAAGCCTTTTAAAAATCAATCAGCTCTTTCAGAAAGCATTAAAAAGTATCATTTAATGGAAAACCTTCATTTTAAGTTTTAGTGGTGTAATATTATCTTTCTTTACATTAAAATTTGAAAGGGCAAACCTGTAAAATAAAAGTCTCTTGTTTTCCTTTTCTGTTCTTCAGCATTTATAAATGATAAAAAATATCCCCTTTATGATAACTCCTTGAAAACCAAAACTTAATCAGCATTTTTGTTCTAGTTAAAGAGGACAAACTTACCTCTCTCTTACATTATATATGTTGCAAGTGTATGATCAGTAGAAAGATAAGTTCTTATCTTTAGGAAGTAGACAGGGGGGAAATCTCATTAGCTGCTCCCTTATCTTCAGGGGGCTGTCCTCTTTGTACAACTGCTATCCAAGTTCTGTCCTTGAAAGACAGATACATATGATTTGCGCATCAAAATTTCCCCAGCTTATTTCACATTGTGTGAAATATGTCATTAATTGCATGGCTTTGCATTTTTTAATTAAAAACCAATAAACCAACCAAACAAAAAAACACCAAAAGCTTTAAAATTTCTACTTCCAAATATACCTGCTTAATTTTATTATACCACTTAAAGAAAGCATGGAGCAATGTGACAAAATACAGCATGACAGTGGAGACCCAGACCCAAGACAGATCTCTTGTGACATACTGCTTTCACTATACTCAGCACTGGTTAAGGCTTTACCTAAAATACTGCCACCAGTCTTTAGCATGATACTTTGGTGAAGTATATGAAAAGACTAGAGAAACAAAGTATAAATCTGTAGATCTGTGGGATGAATTTAAAAGACCTGGAGCTTTGATTTACCTTTCCCTTCATGAATGTTACTGGCTAAATGTAAAGAGTCACTGTTACACATTAGCCAGGTCTAAAGAGCACAGTGAGTTACCAGCAGGCTACAGGTTTCATGGTTTGGACTTGGGCTTCATGTGAGGTAGAACATGGAACACAGGAGGAATGGTGTCCCCAAAGGCGCTAAAGGTCTGTGTGCTTCAGGCTGGATACTCATTTCTACTCTTTAAGACTACCAACTTCATGCCTACAAAACTGTTGCTCTCTTGAGGCACTCTATTAGTGGATGCTTTGGGAAAGCAGGGCTGAAGAAGCGCAAAGATCCAATCTCATGGGAGGTGAACAACCTCAAAGGATCTTTTACAGGGAGCCTTATCTCACTAAAGGTTAAAACTGCATGCTAGAAAGCTTGTCTTATTCTACTATCTCAGCTCCTAACTGGTGCTGGGTTTGTTGCAACTTCAACAGAAGGAATTAACAATTGGCAAAATATGTGGAAGGGGAAACAATAATCACAGAATGGTTGAAGTTGGAAGGGACATCTGGAGTTCAGCTTTTCCAACCCCACTGCTCAGGCAGGACCACCTAAAGTCGGTTTCCCAAGACCATATCCAGACAGCTTTTATATATCTCCAAGGATGGAGAATCTACAGCTTCTTTGGACAACCTGTGCTAGTGCTTGATCATCCCCACAGTGAAGAAGTTTTTCTTGACGCTTAGGAGAAACCTCCTGTGTTTCAGTTTGTGCCCATAGTATCTGGTCCTGTCACTAGGCGTCACTGAAAAGAGACTGGCTCCATGTTCTTTACACAATATTGTCATGTATTTGCATACATTGATAAGATCCCGTCCAAAACATTCCCTTTTCCAGGATGAACAGTCCCAGCTTTCTCACATTTTCCTCATATGAGAAATGTTCCAGGGCTTTCATCATCTTTGTGGAGCTCCACTAGAGTCTCTCCAGTTTGCCCATGTCTGTGTTGCACTGGGGAGCTCAGAACTGGACACAGTATTCTAGGTGTGATGGTAAAGATCACATAGCAGAGAGGAAGGAAAGCATAGTCTCTGAGATTTTTAATGCCTGAATTAGATAAAAAGGATGGATTCCTTCCATCAAAACTTTTTCAAGTTTCTACTGAAAATCAAGGCACATTTTCTTTCATTTCTTTGGCTTTTAACAATTAGGAAAAAAAAAAAAAAAAAAAAAACCGATAATTTTGTTTTCAATTAAAAAA
>NDXB01000109.1:121517-170087 GCA_002631895.1 Agapornis roseicollis
AACAATTAGGAAAAAAAAAAAAAAAGAAAAAGCTGATATTTTTGTTTTCAATGAATAGAACATCTTCATCAAACACACTTTCTAAGCTTCTTCCTTTCATCAAACCCTCCTTCCTAAGCTCCATGCTGGGGAATAAAAAAGTAATAAAAATCTTATTCCTTAAAAATACCTCTTTAAATAGTTGAAGCACAGCCTTCTTCCAAGACATTAACCCAAAGCGATCAACAACTTCTGGAAGCAAGACACTATGTATATGTTAATCTACTTGGTGCTGTTGGCATCAAGGGAATAAAGATGGCTTATGCCAGTTGAGACGCTGGCACACTCTTGTTTCCTAGCAGCTGCATGATTGCTGTCCAAATTCACAGGCAAAAGGAGACAAAGAACACAGCAGAAAGTGGGGATATTTAACTCATCTGGTTTAATGTGTCCTTGCCGACAACTTCAGTCATCAAAAGAGCATAACTTGTGCTGGCATGTGGGAAAGCACTTCCATCCTGTCAGGCTAACACTGATCGTCGGCAAAATTAACTCATACTTCAGAGCTGCCATTTCTGGATTGACAGGCAAAGTTGATGGATACAAGACTTGCTAACTTTTTGGATTGATTAATTTTCAACCCAAGAGCACAATTTAGCCAAAGAATTTCTGCACAGTTATGAAATTCATCACACCTCATTTCTTTATCTATAACACTGCTTCAAAATATCCTCCTTATATATATATTCCCAGTCATCATCTTCCCTTCCTTTTGCCTGGTCATTCAGTAAATTTTCAGACATTCTGCTCTGACCCCAATCTGTACTTCTGTCTGTGGATTGTATAACACCTGAAGTATTCTTCATTCCTCCAAGAATACAGAAAGCGCAGGAACCAAAGTAAAAGTCTTTTCCAGCTTAACCTGAGCCGTGTCAGCAAACTGCAGAAGTAAGAACTTCTAGGAGGGTTGCTCTTGTTTTGCAGCCGAGCCACAACATAAATAATTCCACAGGTACCATGTGCTTGTGAATATCAGGGCATGGCCTATTTTGTCTTGTCCCTTCGAGGTGGATTTGGCACACTGTGTATGGGCTCCCTGAAACAAACAAGATTTTCTCAAGTCAAGACAAGAACTGGTACAGAAGACCCTTGTCACTGCATGCGGGGAAATGGGGACCAGTGTGGAGGTGCAGTTATGTAAAGCTTTCTATCAATATCCCTGTCAAAAGGGTGGTGAGATGGACACAGTTTGTCTGAGATGTACAGCATAGCTGTCCCAGGGGTGCTTGTGGGGCACTCAAGATATTTGGAACCTTACTATGCCACTGATGGAAAAACTGATGGCAGCCAGGAAAGAGTTTGTGTGAATGTTCTAAACCTGAGTGATTGCTTCTTGCTAATTTGGGCTTAGTTCCAGTACTGATGTGGGCTGTTTCGTTTTGTCATTAAGCTATATTTTTGAGACTTTGGTTTCAAAAAAAGCATGCCTTTTTCATTATAAAGCTACTGGGTTTTGGTGGGTTTATTTTTTTTTTTTTGGAAGTGTTGAAAATATTTCTGTGTGGGACAAATGGAACTTTCCAAATTGATACATGTTTTATTTTGTCATTGGTCTCTTACTCCAGTTTCCCCCAGAATAGCTCTTACAGTCCAAGTAAAACTAATTCCCATCTCTCAGGCTGCTGGTTGGTTTGTTGGTTGGTTGGTTGGTCACTGAACCAAAAAAAGAAAAGAAAGGAAAAAAAAATTCACTGCTCATTGAGTTTGTCTCTGCATTTCTGCACTTCCACCTTCGTTTCATGGCCCCAAGACATTTACCACAACATCCTGTCTTCTGCATGGGTTCTGTGTCAGCTGCAGCATGTGAATGGTGTATGTGTTTATCATTTTCCCCCAAGGTCAAGAACAAAAGATGGTTTCTAAGGCAGTTTTATGATGTTATTGTCCTTTGTGCAAAACAGAGCCACTTAATCTCCCTAATGGTGACTCTAATTAAGGATACAAATATTCAATTACTCTGGAATACGCAGTGGGCTTCACAATTGAGTGAAATAATGTGAATGAAGTAATTGGCCTGGGACCACAATTTATCTTTAAGCTTTCCAAATTTCACAAAAGCATTACTTCAGTAGGAGTTATGCTTTATTCACATACTTGTGTACCAAAGCCCTGGGAATCTAGGATATTTAAATACATCAGATCCACTCCAAAGCAACATGCACGATGGTGACAACTCACAGGACACTTTTTCTATATTCGCACCATTGTTAGCACACTATTGCCCATTTTGCTGTCCTGGAAAAGAGGTGTATGGAAGGAAACAATTTTGCGGAATATATATTTACAAAGTGCTTAGAAGTTTCTATCTCAAAGCAATTCTTTTGCCTAAGACTGACAAATTATTATTACTAACATCTTCTACTAAAGAAATTCCACAATGTGCTATGGTGGAGAAAAGCAAAATAAGAAGCAACCTTTTAATGGTGGGAAAATGCATAGCACGATGCAAAAGGTCAAGACCTATTGGCTGAGACTCAGGAGACCTGAATGTGTTCTCCATTTCTGCTCCAGATGTTGTGTGAGCTGTTAGATGAATCTACTTGTAACTTTGTAGTCCCTTAGTGATGAGTAGAGCATTTCCCTTTCCCTCTAAAGCTCACTTATGTAAATGATAGGCTTTCAACCCATTATCTGGGTGTTGCCCAGGGGTCAGTGGAGACAGATCATTCCAGGTGTAATACAAAAAAACCAACCTTGGCAACCAGAGCAGCTCCTTTATCTATCCTGGCCCCTACCATGGAGAAAGATCTTGTAAATGTTCCTCTCTTCTGGGAAGGAATTTTTTGTTTGTGTCTGCTACTTTAAGAGCCTTTTTCCAAACAAACAGGCAGTCATCTTCAACTGTGATACCAGGTTAAACTCTCAAAGTATCCCACCTCACTGCTTACTGATACAATTTAAATGGAATGTCTTGTCTCACAAGAGTGGAGCAGTCTTTTTTTCAAAACAAATGAAGAAAATATCTGGGGAGTTCTCAGTCAGGGGGCTATTCTTCTTGTCTAGAGTACAAAACCAAAAATCTGCTTATAATGCTCAGGAACAAGCACATTAAAATGATTGGTAATTGATAAATCTCAAGTTCCAGAACATCTATCATTCCATTACTGTCGTTCCATCTTCAGTGAACTGCGAAGCCTTTGTATATATAAATGATAACATTGCATGAAAGCAGTCAGGTGATGAGTGCCCTCATTTTCTCTTAAGAAGACACAGATTCATCATGCCAGGCTGCACATAAGGAATCAACTCCCACAACTCTCATCAACTTCACACCAGGAAAAAGGAAACACAGTCGATGGCACAGGTATATAAGCACAGTAAAAACTGTACAGAAATTTAGCACACTTGTAATACAAAAGATAATAAGATTTTAAAGGATTAAATTAATCTGTGTAGAGGAGCAGCATAAAGTCCATGCAACATGAGTGTCACACAGTCAGAAAATTCACAACCAATATAAGTCTGTGCTTTCTTCCAGGAACAAATTCCTATTTGCTTTTCAATTAAGATAACTCTTTCTCTGCCCTAGCTTAAACTAAGTACCACACAGCCTCTCACTCTTCCTATCTCCACAGTGTTATAGGGAGGAGAATTGGAAAAGAAGTAAAAAAAAAAAAACAACAACCCATGGGTTGGGATATGGACAGCTTAATAATTGAAATAAAGTAAAATATAATAATAATAAAATAATTTTAAAATTAAATAGGGGCAGAGGAAGGAATAAACCCCATATCCAGTCATATTCCCAACTCCCCTCCCAAAAAAAAAAAAAAAAAAAAACCCAAGTGATACGTAATACAATAATACAATTACTCACTATCTATTGCTCCTTCCTGAGCAGTGACCAGTCCCGTCTGGATAACTGCCCCCATTTTATACTCTGAGCATGATGTTCTGTGGTATGGAATATCCCTTTGGCTAGTTTGGGTCAGGTGTCCTGTCTCTGCTCCCTCTCAGCTTCTTGTGATCCTCCATACTTGCAGTGCATGAGAGACTGAAATTTCCTTGATCAGCATAAGCACTACTTACTACAACTCAAACTTCAGTGTGCTATTAGCATTGTTTTCACACTAAAGCCAAAACACAGCACTGCACCAGCTAATAGGAAGAAAAATTACTACCCCAGCTGAAACCAGGACAGTGCACAATTTCTCTTCTGAACTTCATCAAAACCAATACCACCTTACTGTGTAATTTGTTTAGAAAACCTCATGACTTAATGGGAATCCACAGCTGCAGATGTAAACCTAAAATACCCTAGATATCTGAACGTAGGCATCACATGCTACCTCATGAATGACACACAAATCTCAAACCCTCATTGCAATTTTAAAAAAGGTTTAAAATACAAATTCTAAGAAATCCATGTGATGTAAAAAATGCTTTTATGGTTCCAATCAAGTGACTAAATGTATATATATATTATTCTTTCAGAAAGCATGTTTTCAAAAGTACCTTCTTCTTGATATTAATCTTTTAGTTATTTTTTTCCCACTTAAATTATTTACCCCAACTTACTAAGAAGAAAGTAAGGAATGTTGAGTATTTTCCAAAAGGACAAATGTAAGGGAACTGTGTGACATTGAGTGATTGAGAACCATGAGAGTGCTACAAACACAAAAAAAGTACCTTACAAGGGTAGAAAAATAGAAAGGAATACTCTTTCATGATGCTCATTTTACAAATGATGGCATCATGATAAACATGGTTCTCTTTTGTCTATATTTACTTCCTTTTTCTCAATAATACTAAACCAAAATCTATTTCAAAACTACCTTAGCTGCAGAACTAAGTTCAACTTTAAAATACCTGTAATAGGATAAGCATTCAACTCTGTCACAACAGAGTCTGCACCTTCTTATTTTGTCTCAAAGCTGATATAGGCATTGCTTGTAAAGTATTTAGGCTGTACTTCCTTCTTTGGAAAGCCATACATGTTCCTTGTAACTCTTCTTGCCCCTAAAAAACCCTAGTCAAATTGTAGTCAGATGCTTGGCACGTTTGAAGAAATACTGTACCAACAAGCAAGTATGTGTATAAAAAAAGCTGAAGAAAAATCCATTTCAATAATAAAGCAACATTTATTTTCAAGTTCTTGAGATATTATTAGAGAGAGCAGAACAAATATGCAAGCAAACATCAAAGATACATTGGCAGAGTTCTAGTAAACATTCAGCAGGAAATTTAAAGTTAAGACTTTTGTAATAGTGTCCATTAAGGATTCCCTAGGCAGGTTTTCATTTCATCTTGAAAGATAAAGATTGCTTAATCTTAATTTGATATGTGCTCTCTCTAGCTGTAATATCTGCTTATAATGTGAAAAGTCTTTACATGGTTACTGCCCTTTTTATTTAGCATTGTATCAAACAACTGAACAAACAGAAAAATACTCTTAAACAAAACTAAGCTTGCAAAATCAAGCCCTCATAAGTCAAAAATTTTAGAACTTCTTTCATGCCCATTATGTGTTAGGCTATAGGAGGATAATGGCAATGCCCAGGTTTATCTGGCTGCTTTATCAAAGGCTGCCTCTGCGGTTCCTGCATAGAGTCATTCCAGGAAATAGCAGGATTGAGGTAATTGTACAGACAATCTGGGTCATCTGGAATGGCATTTCAGAAAAGATGCTCTTCATTTGCCAGAGAACCTGCCTAAGAAGACTGTTCAGCTGCTTTAGACAGCTAAGGTAATTGTTTGAAGCCACATGAATACACTCCATTTCTGAAGCAGTGACATACAGCTGCAAAGTACATTTCTGTGCTGAAAATTTTCTGAAGTTCAAGTTGTTGTCTTTTTGACCATTTGAGTTCCTGCCATCTGTTATGGAAGGAAAGCAAAGTTATTCTCCTGGTTTAACCCCAACTACCAACTAAGTACCACTCAGCTGTTTATTTACTCTCCTCCCCCCACCACCAGTGGGATGGGAAGGAGAATTGGAAACGGTAAAAATGCACGGGTTGAGATAAGAACAGTTTAATAATTTAAATAAAGTAAAATATAATGATAATAATAGTAATAATTATTATTATGAGAAGGAGAAAGAGAGAGGCAGGGAATCAAATCCAAGAAAAAAACAAGTGATTCACAATACAATTGCTTACTACTCACTACCTGAGCAGCAATTGGTACCTCCTGGCCAACTGTCCCCCAGTTTGTATACTGGGCATGATGCTTTCTGGTATGGAACTTCCCTCTGGGTATCTTGGGTCAAGTGTCCTGTCTCTGCTCCTTCCAAGCCTCTTGCGTCTGTTCTCACTGGCAGAACATGAGAGACTGAGAAGTTCTCAATCAGGGTAAGTGCTACTAAGCAACAACTAAAACATCAGTGTGTTATCAGTATTATTCAGAAAGCCAAAGGAAAATAACTATCCCAGCTGAAACCCAGAGTTATCCTCACAAGCCATGCCTAAATCACAAAGTTTTATTGATTCAGCTCTATTGAGTCATGACGTTATTCTTTTTCCAAGCAAACTTTAAGTTTGAGAGGAATCCTCATTACAATTGCTTTTTGCAATACCTTTCTTTTTTGTGAATATTTTTAAACTTAGAATTTACTTCTTTTCATTTGCTTCCTTGTTTCACCCACAACTATTACTCTTAGTTTATAGTTCAGCCCCAATAAGAACAGCTAGAGTGCTTATTCATGCTTTATATCTTTAACTGTCATAGAGTCTCCAGAGACAACTGAGAAGAGAAGCTTTATTCAGGTATTCTCTACTGCCACTGAAAGCAGTTCTATCTCCACGACGTATAGAGGAAAACAGTTCCCAGTTTTTGGCCCCAGTGAAGTGGTAGTTAAGCACAAAGAATACCCCTCAGTCTTGATATAGAACTAAGTTTTTCTGACATGAAAGGGGACATTTTGGTCCTGAAATCCTGGGTAGCAGCTTCTTAAAAGAGGATTTAAGAGCATCTTGATTCACAAAGTGCATTTCCCTTCCTTTCGGAATGACAGAATGGTTGAGCTTGAAAGCGATCACTGGATATTATCTAGCCCAACCTCCCTGCTCAAGCATAGTCACCTAGAGCACATTAGTAATGGATTTTGTCCAGACAGTTCTTAAATTTCTCCAGGGAAGGAGACACCACAACCTCTCTGGATAATATTCCAGTGGTCACAGTAAAAGTAGTTCTTTCTCATGTTCAGGTGGAACTTCCTGCATTTTAATTTATACCCTTTGCCTCTCATCCTATCACCTGGCACCACTGAGAAGAGTCTCAACCCATTGTCTTAGCACCCTTTTTTAGGTACTTAAACACACTGATCAGATCCCCTCCCCAGAAGCCTTTTTTCTCCAGTCTGAACAGGTTGGCTTTCTGGGCTGCAAGTGCACACTGATGGGTCATGTTGAGCTTTTCATCAACCAGCATAGCCAGCAGTGTGGCCTGTACCTACTTTATAGGAACAAACCAATACTTTCTCTATTTGAAAGTTAGAAATTGTTATTGGAAAATACATAAAATTATAGAGTCATAGGATCAACCTGGTTGGAAAAGACCTTTAAGATCATCAAGTCCATGGAAGTAATTAAATAACTTTTTTAAGTTGCAACTGCTATGCAAAGTCCACACTGTGGAGGGAGGAAGGAAGGGGAGGTGACGTACGCTGCATCTGTACACCACTTTCTAGCTGAAGAATGCTCTGTCACTTTGCCTGCCTGGTAGTGAGTGGTCCTGACTTTTGATCAAGCTGTCACTTTTATACATGCCCCCAAACTGATCACCTCCCCTCTGCATATTCTGTGAACTTTTCACTGGCAGAGATCTTCAGGTAAGTTTACACAGATGCACAACTTTGTATTGTGCCTTGACAAAATGAGCAAAAGCACAAGTCCATAGTGTTTCAGTTTTGCCAAAAACTTTGTAAACCAATATTGACATCAACTGGCTGACAGAAGTGAAAGCAGGTGAAGAAGCTTGACCCAAAACTTCCAGGAATGCTCACAGTCACCATCATGCATCAAAACTGCATGGAAACTTGCTTGTGCTCAAGCAGAGTTCTAAGAAAAGTAGAACACCCACCAACTGGGAAAGCTTTGGAGATCAAAAATACTCCTGCCTTGCAGGACCTGTTGCAGAGGTACAAGATGCTCATTATTGGATTATTTGCCATTGTTAAGCCATTGCCATTATTAAGCCATTGATTTAGCTGTGTCTGTAGGTTACATATATTCCCAGCGCATGCCCATACCTCAACTTTTGTAGTACACCTGCACCAAGCTCAGCTTACCCATGGACTTCCAAGAGTAGGGCGTTTTCTGTACTGGGGGTGAAGGCTGAGCTGTGAAAGTCAAGAAGATTGTGTTTAATTATAGCTCGCTATCTTCTGAGCTGCAGGAGAAAGGAAGAGGTGAGTGGACATGGGATCTTATTTCAAATATGCTGAATAAGGTTGAAGATACAGCCCTGTAGCTATTTAATCATTTTTGTCTCTGAACATATCTTTTCTCCTCTGTAATTTTTTGTTTATTTTTAGTATCAATAATTTTATAGCAGCATGCAGCCTGTACTTTATGTGCAAATCTGGAATAGTTTAAAATGCAAACATTTGCATTTTAACAAGCTAAACAAGGGACAAAATGTTACTTCTGCATAGGATTTCTGGGTGAACTATCCTCAAAGGATCATCCAACCATTAAAACAAGAGGCTTGAAAATTGAAACTAATATTGCAGTTCAGCATGTCAGAGAAGTCTTTCTTGGCATCATATCTTTCTCCTAGCTCAAATACCCTTGCACACTTTCTTATGAGCGTAACCACTTCGCCTATTATTGGTGTGGAAGGGAATACCAAATTACTCACACTTTGGTAATCACTTGAGGATTTTGCTTTAGAGTAATGGGGAGCTTCAAGTGAAGTAGAATAAAGATCAGACAACTCAAAGGAAAAAAAGAGACAGGGATAGACATACTAGCAAATCTCTAAATATAACCTCTGATGCCAATAACTCTATTTGATGTATCTGAAAGATTAGTGTGTTTTGCACTTTCATTTACCATGAAAACCAGACGCATTTGGGTGAGATAGTGAAAGACCTCTAGGGGAATTAGATACTGAAATTCCATTAAAAAGTTAGGTGCTTTGGAAAATCCTGTCTTCCAGTTTTAAAATTAAATGTTTCTATATGGCTTTCCTGCTGCTAAGTCCTGCAAAATATTGTATTCAGGACATTGTAACTAAATCATATTTTTTTTTTTTTTTTTTAAAGTGAGTAGAAGATCACTTATATCTCTGGAAAGGCCAAAAGGGGTCAATTTTCCATCTTCAGTTTGCATTGAATTGCAGTCACCAAAATGCAGCTCATCAGTACAATTTCTACTTCCATGTTCCAGACTTCCCTGGATTTTTTAAGTAGGCCCTTCAAGCTAAGAATTAACAAGCAGTTCAGCTCCCATCATGACGACAACTAAATACAACTGTCACACTTGGAAAACAAGTTTATTCTTATTACTATTTCAATAGACATTGCTGGGCATATAAATTTAAAAGGTTGATTTTTTTTTTTCAAAAGTGCTGCACATGGGAATTTATTTTAGGCAAAGAGAATTAGTTTTTGAAATTTATTTGCCATGGAGGCTGTCCCCAGGCTACTCATGACAACCCCTGACTGCAAATGAATATTGCTCATTTTTCAGGTCAGCATCCAAAGAGCACTGAACATAATAGTTTGCTCATCTATGTATTAGAGCTGCAAGAAAGTGTGGAGATGAAAGCAAGAGAATAGAGGTAGAGCCAAGCCCTCTCTAGACAACAGAGTTGTAAGGCTTCCTGCTACAAGAGGGGTGAGCTTGTTTTTTATGTAAAATGTAGAAGTCAAATAAAACAAAGCAAATTTATGCATATTATGGTCAGTAATGTTTTCCAGTCTGATCTTGACAAATTCCTGTGATCAGACATACAACAGAGGAATAGGACAGCTGTTAGACTGCTTCTTAGATGGTGTTTTCAGTAAACTATAAATATTTTATGAATGGTCAACATTATGGAATCAGAGAAGTTGTGTGGGGATATTTGCAGAAAACCAAGTGGTGAGCCATAAATCTGACTGCTGCTTTTGAACAGAATTCAGGGTATGATTCTGCAGGTAGAGCAGTTAAAGCCTGAACACTTGCACTCACTTATTCCTGAGCCATGGCTCAAGAAAAGTTCAATGATATTTTTAGATTTTGATCAACAACCTTCAGCACAATCAGTCCATTTACCAAAGGGAAGAATATGAGACTGAAGTGTACCATAATATGCATCGTTCAACCAGCTGACTCTCATTAAAAAACTGGTGTGTTTTGACTGTCCTCAAAAGGGCAGCCATATCTCATAACTTCTAACTTAATATGACTCAGTTTACTACCAATGGCTTTGGCAATGGGGGAGATAGGGTTATTTTGTATTAAATCCTCTAAATTTTAACACCAGCTCTAGCAGCAGATATAGATTCCTTAGGCTTGATCTTTGGTTGAAAAGAAACTTCCACTCTCCTTATCTCCTTACTTAATATATACCTATCCTTCTGTCACTACATGACAAGATAATGAGAAAGAACCAGCAAATTTTCATTATTTACTCAAGTTTTTAACATCTCAGTCCAGTTACTTTTTGCTTCCCCTTTTTCCCTTCCCTGAAACTTTTCCTTATCTGTACTGTTCCTTTTTCTCCAGCTATTTTCAACATCCTTGTGTTGACCGAGCTACCTTTTGCCTAATTGGACTAGATGAAAACTGCATATAAATGTCCTGTTCTTGTTTCATGTCTTTTCTAGACATACATCTTCAAAAAGCCTTTGTAAAATACCACCCAGCTGCAACAGTGAGGAGTTGACTCATTTTATACTTCTTAACACATATATAGAGGGATATGCAAATGACAAGAAATACTATAAATCTTGTATCATTGTAAAAAAATATATATGTAGATCTATATCTCAGGCTACAAATTTATAATACGACTTATTCTAGCATTTATCAAGTGTGTCTGAGTAGAAAACTACAAAGAATTGTGCTTTAGAATTTTAGCTTTGTTTGAGGAAGACAAAACCCAACACACAGAAGCCAAAAATATGAACAAACCCTGCTACATGCTTTTCTGTGTATAGTAATAATCTTGAAAGGGGAGACCAAATATAGGCTGACTAATGCCTGCCTGAATCCTGCAGGGACTTGAACTTCACTGCTCAGATGTGAGACAGATTTTGCAGCTATGATGTCTAATGTGTTCTCAGGCTGCCACAAAACTAAGCATTTCTCACAGCATCACTTGCAGTTTTGTACTCTGTGCAGTGGAAATACCTATTGTTTTTCCACGTTTCCCATTTAGCTGCTCATGTATCAACTGAAGGTTCTCCCTGCACACAACCAGCACAAGCCATCCAGTACAACAGTATGAGATCTCCTTGAGCCATTCTAGCTGAAAACTGGGATAGCAAAGACCTACTATTTTAAAGAGTACAAACACTGGTTTATGCAGAAATAATTGGGCAGCAACAGCAACACCAGATCTCAGCAAAGTTAGTAGACTAAGTTCTTGCAAATAGTAACAGTGATCTTTTTCAGTTGGTTGCCACTGATTAAGGATGTGTGAATAAGGTCTTGTATGGAAGAACAGTGGTTCCCACACTATTCCTCTCATATATGAGGGGTTAAGAGTGTTAATTTATTAGCTGAGCAACTCAATAATCAAAACCTAGGGAACTGTGGAGATACTGGCCTCTAGAGCAGACTGCAAGTCTCATGGGTTTATGGAATGTATGGAAGAAAGGACCTTCTGACGTACTTTTGCATCATTCTTGTACTTCATTAACTTAACTAAATTCATCAAGGTTTCTGTTCCAGGTCATTAATCAGTCTTCAGCTGGCTTTTTATTTATATTGTCCCTGTAGATCAATGTGAAGGAACCTATATTTCTATTTCTGGTATTCTCATGATGCAGGAAGTCTTTGCTTGTAAGGCCACAAATATTTATTGGACTTATTTGTTTACTGATGCATACTTTTTCTGTTCTTGGGTTAGAAAGGCCATTCTGCTCTTTCCTACAGCCTCACAGAAGAATTCTACTCTTCTGTGTAGAAGTATAGAATGTGCTCTTCACGTCTTGGACTTTCAGACTCTGTACGTAGGTCCTGGACTTAGGTAACACACCACTGAGGTTTTGAGCCTCGCTGAAGTATCTGCAGTGCTACAGCAGTCACCACATCGCAGCATCAACCTGGCAGCCTGGCTGTGTCATCCTCACAGGGAAAGGGTAAGTAGGATGAGCTCTTGGCTGCTCTTGTTCTCAACGGTTTGGCAGACATCTGCCCTTGGCAGCAGTCAGGCAGTAAGAACAAGCTAACTCGCCTTGCTCATGTCTCACATGTGGCCGGTGCTGAGGCCTGGATGCCAAATGATGTCTGGCTGCTTGCTGCTCCTGTCTTCTGCCATCTGCACTCTGTGGCAAGGCTGGCTTGGAATGAGCAACTTCAAGCTGCTTGAAGTGGCTGGTATACAACAGGTGGGTACTTCATGCTGCCTATATGTTAGATACCAGCTTCTTGCCCTAGGCATCTGCTGAAACATTCAGGCTGGTACAAGAACCTGAAACAATGCAATGTTTCACACAAAAAATACTAAAGATGCATTTGGTCTACTGATCACACAGAGTAAAATTCTGTCTTCTTGTGCTGGTATGATTAATGAGATGAAATTTAACAAGTCCAAATGCTGGATTCTGCATGTGGGACAGAGTAATGCCAGGCACAAGTATTAACTGGAAGAGAAGTGGCTAAAGAACAGCTCTGCAGAACCACATCTGGGGATGCTGCATGACAGCAGGCTCAAGGTGAGTCAGCAATGTGCCCTGGCAGCCAAGAGGGCAAACCGCATCAAGTACAACATAACAAGCCAGTCAAAATGGGTGATTATCCTGCTGTATTCTGCATAAGTGCTGCCTCATCTTAAGTACTGTGTGCAGTTCTGAGGCCTACTATTTAAGAAGGATGTTAAGGTCCTTGAATGTGTCCAGGGGAAGACAATAAAACTAGTGATAGGGCTGGGAGGCATGTCGTATGATGAGCCACTAAGGACGTTGGGTTTGTCTAGCTGGGAGGAAAGGAGGCTGATGGGTGACCTCATGGTTTTCTACAGGAGGGGAAGTGGAGAGAAAGGTGCTGATCTCTTCTCCCTGGGAGCCAGTGATAGAACACATGGGAATTGTTCAAAGCTGCACCACGGGGTGTTTAAAGTGGACATGGGAAACTTTTCATTATTAAGACGGTGCTCAAAAAGTGGCACAGGCTTCCTGGAGGGGTGGTCAACGCCCCATGCCTGTCAGTGTTTAAAAGGCATTTGTATAATACTCTTAACAACATGTTATAACTTCCAGTCAGTCACATATTGGTAAGACAGTTGGACTAGATGATCGTTATAGGTCCCTTTCAAATGAAATATGCTGTGCTACACTATGCTGTGCTATGCTATACTTCTCTATTGTATTTTTAAAAGGTTGATTTCATTCCCCATTAATTGTGGGGAGTTTTAGCTATGTAAATGCTCCTCACCCCATTTTAATGTGCCTTCCGTTAGGGTGCTCTTAAAGTTTCCTGCCATCTTGCCTTTTCTGTAACCACTTTTTCCTTCTTTCTGCTCTTAACTATTTCATTCATATTGATAATCCTTTGAAAGTTCACTGCCTTTGCACTTTTTCTAAGGAAATCACCTGCTCCTCTGCTTGAAATCTAATTGCAGTTATCACAATTCTCCATCACAGTGGAGATCTTAGACTCCATGCCTGCCTCTACTAATGCCTGAATTCTATGCAGAAGTTGAGTCATCTCTGTCCCATAAGCATCAAAATTAGAAAAACAATTTCAAACTGACATGTTTGCATTTTTCCAGTGCTGTTTGATTTGATCAAAACCTACCCTTTTTGTATGCTGAATCTTTCTGAAGCCTGTAACTTAAATTCCCTGAAAGCAGCAATAGAACTGAGAGCAATGACTATAATTAGTACTTCACTCCTCAAAAATATTCTGTCATTAAAATAGAAAAGCAGCAGTTGGGGGCTGGGGGAGTGTTAATATTTTTGCTAGGTCTAAAATATAATCAATTTTGAGTAAAAGGTGAAAGGAAAAAAATAAATACTGGAAAAATCTGACAGCAGTTACTAAGATGACGAAATATGCCAATACCTGCTCAGAGGAGTTATTTAAGGATTTGAACTTGAGAAAAAGAAATTCTCATTGGAGAAAGAAGAAAAAGAAGGAAGCATAGCTGCCAAAGAAAAAGAATGCTACCTCTGACAAACACTCTCTTAGGTGCTTGGGCACTCTCCTAACTAACCAGCAGGAAATGAGGCCATGTTAGAAGAGCTATCAACAACCTCTGGGGAGTTCACAAAATACAAAGTGCTCTTCAATTAAGCTAGTAATGTGGGCACCTAGATCCCACTGCTAAGCTGTCACCAGTATTTGGATGCAGTTATATTTGTTATCACATTATTTCTGATTCATGAATTCATCTGACTACAGCTTTGCATCAAATACATTTACTAACTTCTGTGAATGTTCTACCTCTAGGAGCTTGCCATTAATAGAAATGTTGCCTTCTACAACTAGAGTGTTGGAATGGAAGGATATAAGCTCTTTAGGAAAGACAGGCAGGAAAGACAAGGAGAGTGCGTTATCCTCTGTGTCAACGACAGCTGCTGGGCACACAGCTCTGCCTGAAGGTGGATGAGAAGCTGACTGAGAACTTATGGATCAGGATTAAAAGAAGGGAAGGGACAAGGGACATTACAGTGGAGGATCTGCTCCACACCACCTGACCAGGAAGACCAAGAGGATGAGGCCCTCTTTACAGAGACAGGTACTGCCTCACATTCACAACACCTAGTCCTCATGGGGGACTTCAACTACCCCAATGTCTGTTGGAAGTACAACACAACAGGGCACAAGGCATTCAGGAGGTTCCTGGAACGTGTTGATAAAAACTTCCTTCTCCAAGTGACAGAAGAACCAACGAGGAGAGGAGCTATACTGGACCTTGTTCTCACCAGTAAGGAGGGGGTGATGGGGAATGTGAAGCTGGAGGGCAGCCTTGGCTGCAGTGACCACAAAATGGCGGAGTTTGAGACTCAAAAGGGAAAGACAGCCACTGACGAATTATGAACCTTTTTTTCCATAAAGAGAAAGGATTTTGTTGATAGCAAAGAAAAAATATGTTCACCCCACATCTTCTGAGGATGCCTATGGTACTGAGGGAAATGGTTGTGATAACTGTATTCAGACACCATTGCTCAAACCAGCATAGAGAATATTTGTCCCTGTGGAAATCCAGTAAGTTCAAGATAAGTCACGAAAAGCTTCCATAATATTTTCAGCTGGAAGAAAAAAGGATAAGGCAGCTGACTTGTTCACAACATGACAGCTAACATGCAGGCAATAACAATAAAAAATAGTGAATGAGACCAGAGGGCCTAGCAATAGAAAGAGCTCTGGATCATTCATTGCATGAAGGCTGTCCAGCTGCAGATCACATGAAATGGGCTCAAAGCTGTCCTACTGATTTAGCTGGATGCCTTAAAAGCTGAAAAGTATTAATAGAAAGGAGGAAAGCACAGTTGTAAAGATTTCATGTATAGGTAAGTATACATCAAGTAATGTATAACATCAAATTAAATATTAAGGCTTATGTAAGTAACATAAGCTCAGTCTTATATAAAAACCACAGCTAGATCCTCACCTTCACTAATGCTGCTCTAAAAGGTGTGCAAAGCATTGACTTACATCAGACACCAACTCAAAGCAAGGAAATCCTGGGAAATCTGTCCCCTGTCTCTTTACTGCCAAGAATGATGTTGGGGTGAGCAAAGGAGTTCCTTACGGTGTTGCCATGCATGAGTTTCCACATGTTGGATGGAAAATCAACAGTTGCTTAACATTTTCCTCCATAACTTCTGTTTTGGTTTAATTTTAAATATATTTTTAAACGTAAAAACATAATTTAAAAGTTTATCTTTATATATAATTTGGTAAAGTAGTTGTTTGTGTGACTAAAAAGACAATATTAGGTTTTATTGAGACTTTTCACTGCAAAAAATACACTTTCTGACCAGCTTAGGAGCCCATCCTTGGGTCAGATCATACTTCCACATATTTGTGTGACTGAATCCCCCAGGAGACAGAGTAGAAGTCTTATTTTGTTATTTTCTTTTCACACGTTGCTAACTCCAGGAGATGTATTGCCTTTGACTGTCCCCACAAAACAAGCTGCAACTTAAAAAAAAACCTGAGACTTTCTTATTCCCAAGCTTTTGTATCTACTCTGTTAGTACAAGTGCATCTTAGCATGGTTGGAAACACACATCATATGTTGAGGAATCCCTACAATGCTGCAGAGGTATAAAATTGTTCAACATAAATAAGGATCAAACCTTCCTGTGTTCAATATTAATTACCACTTCTACTTTCCTCATTAAAAAGGAACTCCATTAAAGATCCATTAGAGTGTGCATTTTTTAATCAAGGCTTAAATTATAGTGCATGCTGCAATCAGAAGATCTATTGTGTGGCAGCGTGAACAGCAAAAGCTGCGTACAAAGTAGCAAAGAGCCAAAATAAGAATACATTGCTATGCTAGACACAGTGTTAGGAGACAAATTTGCATAATATTTGGGTACCAACCAGAGCTATAAATTCATAAACAAACTTCATACTGTTTATTATTCATCAAGTTACATAATGTATTTGCTTAATCTTCTACATTTTTTTCTTGCTGCTTTTCTTCTAACATAATGTCAGATTTCTTGTATTCATTCTTATATGCTTCAGATATTCATCTTAAATTTGTAAGCATATACTCTCCAGATAAATATTCGTATTTCCCATTGAACTTAATAGGAAATACACAGGCACATACCTTCTTTTGAAATCTTGTCTTTCAAAGAGCATCACAGCTTCTCTCCTCATGAAAATCCCCTGCCTGCTTACAAGCAGATGTTGCAGCATTGCTCGTTTTTCACATTTTATCAAGATCTTTAACAGTATTTTTAGCCTTATTGATTGCAAGAAAGAAAACGTCACAACAGAAACCCTCAAAATGCTAGCCTGTAAGTGACAAAGTAGAGGACTCTCTTCTTTGTTCTCAAAATTCATTATATATAATCTAAATCAATCCTGACTTCTCAGGGTTTTTGTTTTGTACTCTACTCAGTTCCCATTGGGTTGATTTCTTTTCTGAAGGATCACATTATTCTGCTCCTTCCTTCACAAACTTTCTTCTCTGAGGTAGCTTCCTTTTGTCTCTGCCTTAACAGTTCTTTCGTAGGTCCATAGTTCATAGCTCAGCCAGAAAACATTTATGTTCTCTTGTACCTGTGTTACAGCCCAGTTATAGCATTGAGATGACACACTGCGATATGTTTAGCTTTGGAAAACAATGCAAAAATAACACACAATCAAAGATTTAGCGCGTCAAGCTCACTAACGAAATACATAATGAAATCCATAATATGCTCATTCAAGTTCATTTTGCTGCTCTTTCCTGAGATAACTAAAGTCATAGCTACCAACATTTCACTCCACCCCTTTGGTATTTCCTCAAAATCTAGAAATGCAGTAATGTCTTACTTCTAGACTCACAAGGAAGAAATTATTCATTTGTCCTTTTGAAGAAAAAGCTGAGTTCTGAATGTTTAATACCCCATGCCTTCTCTATCATTGCTTGCAACGTAGACAGGCAGTACAACATGACAGCTTCAATTTCTGCTACAGACGCTCCTTCTTCAGCAAGGAGCAGTGAAACATTTCCACAACCTGCCCAGCCACAGAGCATACTGTCAAATTTAGGAGTAGAGAGAACACTTGTATACAGGAGCATTGTCTTCGGTCTGATCATACTTTGACTACTGGGATGTCTTATCCTCATTGAAAGTCAGCACAAATTATTCTCCTGTACAGCAAATACAGAATCTAGCTTTATGCTCTTCGGGGTGTCACCAGGTATGAGCAACCACCAGAAACAGGCCACACCAGAACTGAACCAGGCAGCCATTTTTCTAAGTGTTGTTGTTGTTTTTGTAACTAAAAAAAAATACAGATTTCTTTATGTGAAGTTCCAAAGGGCTGTTTCATTAAAATATTAATTCTAGTTTTTGCACAGTTGCTATTGACATATTTGCTTGGGTATAATACAACTGCCAAAAACATCATGCTGTTCATTTTTTAACACCGTTAAGTGCAGCTGTTCCTTCACACCAATTCAAACATGAACTCCTTTCTAGATTTACTGGAGACAAATCTTCTAGAAAAGAGGAGATCTTCTAGCTTGAACATTAAGTATTGGCACTTTTGCTGGGTCATGACCAAGTGACATAAAATACTCAAAATCAGTTTTCCCTGAAGCTGCATTGCTTCTGAACTTCCCTGACATGAAAAAGGTGCAGGTTTTTTGTTAATTTTCTGGGATTTCAGGGATTTAGTTTTTTGGTGGGGTTTATTTGGTGGATTTGTGGGGTTTTTTTTGTTGGTTTTTTGATTGTTTGTTTGTTTGCTTTTTAACAACATTTCTAAAAGTCTCCATTGTCCTTGGAACAGCGGCTTCAAGCTTTTCCAGATTGTAAGGTCAACCTTCTGGATGTGTTTGTCATGTGGAAGCCACACAGTTGTGGGACAAGGTTTCTCCCTGTGGGGGTCACTAATGCACCCCCACGACTCAGTGCATTCAATGGATGCACTGATGCCATTACCCCGCATCCAGCTCCTCATATTGCTTTGAGGCAGCGCTCTGCCAGCAATATCTTGGGATGTTCTCACTCAGATGTGCTTTCTGATGTTCTCCTAATTCCCAATATCTTCTCATAATCCATTGTGTGAAAAAGGATTTTGTGTAATACAGAGGTGTACTTCAGGTTAAATGTGCATCTGGAGATCAAAAGGCACCTTTGGCCTTCACAGGGAAACCTCACAAATGTCTATGATGGTACTGAAACAACAAAGACCAACTTATACCATCAGGTAATGCATTTTCCTCACCTAGCAGCATCTCAGCGTAAACTTTCACCTTAGAAACTCTGCTGTAAAGACCCATAATGAGGGACAGGGTGAGGAGATTGCTCATTATATGCTTCCATCTACCATGAAGCGAACATGTCCATGATTCTCCAGCTGCTATTTCCACACAGTAAGCCCTATTGCCAACAGGACCAGTGTGAGAAGGAGTGAGCCAGTGATCTAAGTCTGCCTCTGATTCTGCACATGGTGCCTAGGATAAGGTGTGTATGGTTGAGTCCCACCAAGCTGGTTAGTGGTTCTGTAGTAAAGCATTGATTTTTATTCTTTTTGAGGCCAAGGACAGGGTTTGCTGATGCTAGAATGTATTCACTGGAGAAGGAAACCACAGAGAATAGATGGAAGAGCAGGCACACAAAGGTTCTCCCTTTAAAGGATTCAGTGCTATATGTTGCTTTTTCAATGCATTCTTTCTATTTCTAGAAACATTAGATGTATTATTCTTAGCAGTTGATTACTTGCTACTATGCTCCTTCAGTAATGTCTGGTTTTCTGACAGCCTGGTTTTCACTAGAAGGGTTGAAGTTATATGAGGTAGTCCTCTTATCAGCAGTGTAAATTACGTCAGCAAAAGAGGACTTCCCCTTTATTGCTCATGTTTCTATGAAATAAGTTAGCCTTACTGCCAAAAAATGTTCTCATATGCCTGCAATTACAGCATTTTTACTAGGGCTATTGTCAATACAGAAGCATAGTTTAACGTAGCCTCATCCCTGACAGTTATAATAGTATGACATGTTCCTATAGCAGACCTCACCTACCTGATTGTGAGTCCATTTCCCTGTCACCAAGAGATGGGACAGAGAAATCTCTTCCATTCTGGGGCAGCTGGCATGAAACCAGCCCCTCTGACTGACAATATATATATTTGATTTTTGACTTAATGTAACACCAATATTTATAGCAGAAAAGATCAAACCCCAACAAGCCTTACATAACTGCCACAGGAGGTTTTAAATGGAAAGGATAAGAAATTCCCAAGGTATGCAAAGCAGCTCCCCACAAATAACTAATCTTCTGTAAACTATCAATGTCTGAGGTCCAGAAGAAGGTATTGGAACATATACTCTGCCTTTTTCAAATTTAACCAGTATTCTCCCCACAAACTCAATGTTCATGAAAGATCCTGTGGCACAGAAATAGAGCAGGAGAAATTAAGGAGGAAAACCCCAAACCTACTGAAATCTCTTAGTGTTCAGCTGCTCCTAGTCCATCATGTCTAATACTGATGAGAAGCAATAAAACTCAGCTACATTTGCCAGCCTGACCTAGATGAAAATGACTGACTCCATCTAGAGGTGTATAGCTTTTACACAAGGAACCCTCACAGCAATCAACATCCATTTCTGTGGTAGGCTGATAAGTATATCCAATAACTTGCAAATCTAATTATATATTGAGGAGTGAATGAGCACAGGAAGAAGAATGAGTGATTGGGCATTAAAAGTGCAGATAACATGAACTGTGAAGTAAAACAAGAAAACCCAATCCCATCATAAGTGTATAAAGGCAATTCTGAGCTGACTGTTACTGCTCAGGAAAGAATCATAACATAACAGTTAATCACATTAAAATATCAGTTCACTGATCAGCAATAGTCAAAAACAAGGGGAAAAGTTCAGAATTATTAGGAAAGAAGTAAGGAGTAGATTATGGCATTAAATCTCTGCAATATCTACATAATTATCATGGTATAAAACTCTAATCTTTTCAGAAAAGACATGACAGCAATGCTAAAAAGGATCAGAAGATGGTGACAAGATGAACAAAGACTAGTAACAAGAACAGCTTAAGTGTGAGGTTTATCAGCCTGCAAAAAGGGTGTAACTACACACACAGAGTCATGTCTTCTCTTCTGTGCCACCACTGAGAAAAAAACATACATAAAAGAAGAAAATATACAGGTCTTTCAGTCTTGATAATTTTGAAAATAACAATAGTTTGCCTCTTATAGGTAGGATGTAGAAATTTTTGATTCTAACTCTCTTTGAAGACTTAAAGCCTCTCTTTGAGGCTTAAACTCCATATTTTGGATTAGATCACAAGCAGGGTAAGTGTAATGATATTTTTAAATTGGAAAACTGAATACTCACACTAGAAAATTTAATGTGCAAATTAAATTTCAGACTTTCCTTCTTGAAAAACTAACTTTGCATGTGTTTAAGCATCATGCCTGCTTTCTCTGCTATATCAATATCTAAAAATAATGCTTACACTTAGGTAATTACACTTGGTTTAATATGCACACCATATTTTCAGAGCCTCAAGCTTCAAATACCTTTGAATGTTTTTTTAAATTCCTTTCCCATTTTTTATTCCAAAGAGCATCTATAGCAAAGTCCAAATATGTGTCTAGTAAGCACAGATGTTTGCTCAAAATAGTCAGGAAGAGTGGGCACTTATATGAATGCCAAGCCCCTGAAAACTTCTCTTTCTCACTGAGCCCGTTATTCACATCAGTATTAGAGTACCTTGTATTAAGAGGGTATCAGTGCAAGACGGGATGGGATGGGGTAGGGAATGTCAAGGGATGGAGTGGTGACATGGGACAGGGAAGGCAGGAGATGAATGCTCAGGTGTAATGTTTTGATTGGGTTTGAAATATTTCAGGCCATATTTTGCTAAGCTTATATGAAAAAAGATCAGGCTTGTGTGGAGAGGAAGGGGATGGGAAGTTCAGCTATCCTGAAGTCAGGAAACTAAAAGTGTTAAGAAGTAGACAAAAATCTTCAGGTTATAAATAAAGTCTTTGCTCAGATTACATACTCATACAAAACACCAAGCTTGCCCTGTATCTCTTGGTGTTTTCCTCTTAGGAATTTTTCAAAAATATGAATTAAAGTTTTCTTTTAAAATGTTGTTAACATTTACAAATTTATAAATAATGAAATTACACCTGTACTGGAACAAGCAAAGCAAAAGCTCTGCCAGCACTTCTTACCAAGCAGATTATATGTGAAAAATGTTTACCAATTAGCTTGTTGTGAACTAAATCTATGCATTACATAGTTATTCCCATTTCTTCGAAAGCACTTTTTGATGTGTTTAAAATGTCAATATTTGAAAGAAAATACTAACTGATCATTTAGCAGAGGCTGTTTGAAAATCTACTAGAGTTCCCTTTCTTCATGCTGTATAATAAAATATAAGATTTAGGCACAGTATAAGGAAAGGCAAGTATAGTCATCACTAACTTCAGACAGAGAAGTAGCATGCTGTTAACAAGCCTCTTTTGGACTGGCTAATATGGATAAAGCAAGTCAAATAATTCAGTAACAAACAACTATAATCAGCTCAATTATGCTTCTGTTTACTTTGGGGGGAAAAAAGAGAAAAAAAACAACCCATGATATTTAGCACTGCAATTTCCAGCACAAGTATTCAGGATATTTTTTTCAGTATGGAAATGCCTACTGCAAACTGTTGCAGCACAGCTGACATGACAGATCAGTTTCTGCATTTCAGGTATACAAAAGCACTGTATTTTAATTCTGCTCCATCAGTACTGAGACAATGGAGTATTCCTCCAATAATTCAGTTTTGCTTAAGGAATCCTGTATTCTGAAGTGACAGGAGTCAAGCTAGGAGAAAGAAATTGTTAGCTAAATTTATAGATGAACTGTCCAATCTTCTCCATCAATGCCTAGCTATGAAGCTTATTTCAAATTAATTTCTTTTGTGGTATAATCAAGTCTTCTCCATAATTCCATAACTCCATAATAGCAACATATTATGGAAGATAGAAGTATGCCATAACCCAATTCCATTTCCCTGCATGGTATAAAAATCCTGCAGTAATATATCCAAATTGTATCTTTTCTTAAATGTCTAGCAATGTAAAATATGCTAGCAAATTATACTGTATATTTTCTTAATTAAAACCAATAATTCTATATTTAAGTACTTAAATCTTGTGGGTGAAGCAAACATACATATCTGTGGATTTTAAAGGGTTTCTTCCACCTGTGGAATAACAGTGACACATTGCATGCCATTGCTTGTTGACATAATGGGGAAATGGCGTATAACTGGGACAAGTCACTGTTACAATTGGTTCCCAGAATCACATTTATAACCTCGTCATATTTTCTGTAGCTTTGCTATTAGCTATTAGTGCAAATGCATAAACAATATTTAATCTTATGAAGTCTTTTTCTCTTCCCAGACCACAGGGCACATTTTATTCTCAGTGCCTGGGGACTGCAATGTCTATAAGGGAAACACGCCTTCTTTTCTACTTTCTTTTCCCCTCTTCAATTCATGATAATGACATCCTGGAAAGTGTCACCATTAACAAATGTTCAGAATCACTTCATGTCTGCATAGGCCTGAACTTGAAGAATTTAAAAGGCTGAGCAACTACATCCATAAATCACCACACTGTCTTTTACTTCCTCATTCAGGGACTGAAAGGAGCTTGAACTAATTTGCACAGTTAGTGACATGACAATTCAACTCACATTCTTCTATCAAGCATGGAATAAACCTCTCGGACCTTTATACAGATGATTCAACAAGTTGTTGCCTAAGGAAATGCTAATAACTTGTGTGTCAATGACTGCAAATACCAGTATGTGGAGCCTCATTAAGCCTCCATGGAACAAATATGAAATGAGGATGGTATTTTATATTCACCCACAACATTTAATAAAATGTTACTGTGGTGTATCTCCAGTCCTATAACCCTGCTGATAGCCTGGACTTCAAAAAGCTTGATCCTTTTTGTAGGTGTAAAACCTAGATCATTCCAGGCTTTGTGTGTTGAGCTGTATCGTTAGTCAGTACTACCCATTATACATGCATACTGGTTTGGGTTGTTGAGGTTTTTTTCCTCTGACTCTCCAGCATACATTTACCCTGAAATATCTGCTTTTATCATACTCCACATACATTTCATTCTTCTGTGCATAACTTGCTTTGGTGAAACTTACTTAGCCAAAGAACAAACTGGATCTTAAAAGAATCTGAAGTTTTCAAATAATCTACCTAAAGATATACATGCTTTTTGATCTTATAGAAGAGCATGAAAACTTGTATCAGAAATTATCTTTATGCAGTTTATTTGAATCAATTGGCTTTTAACTGTTAGTACTCCACTGTGCTGCCTTAGAGATGTTATATAGTGAGGCTGTATTGAAACAGACACACCACTTTAGGGGTTAAAATAGATGATCTTAAGGTCCTTTCCAACACTAACTATTCTATGATTCTATGATTTTAATATATTCCATATTGTATTTTTGAAGATGTGCTGCTTCCATAAAGTATATTTGGAGAAGCAGTGTTAACGTAAACAAGCTACACTGTTCCTTTTAAGACTGTAAGGCCTTGTGGAAACTCCAAAAAGCAGAAGATCAAGGCGTCTACCAACCACTGACTAATTTTCATGTAGCTGCTAACAAGACAAGATACTATTAAGCTAGCTCTTCATGATTCCCTTACCTAATGATATTCTATTGCTATTTATATATTTGCAGCAGTTATAATTAGTAATGTTATTAGTTGATACCTATCATAACATTAACTATAATGCCTTTACTCCACAGAAATTATGCCATTAACTTTGCTAATATAAATCAGTTTTCCTTGTCATCTTGTAATCTGAATAGGGAATGTTCTTCAGTAAGAAAAATAAATAGATTAAAATTTTTTTCCCACACAGATCTGATGGTCAGGAAGTGCTGAGTTAAATATATATCTTCCTTAAGGGGCAGAAGCAGAACACCTTGACATGTCTCAGTGTTACTATACCAAATTGTCACAAGGTACAAGAGGGAGTATGCATGCCAGGCTTGAAAGGAGTGGAACAGATTCTGTGACCCTACCGCCATGAATACCACATTCTCTACTGGGAATCTCTTTAAACCCTCAAACAACCAAGCCAATTTATTGAAGGTTTTCCTTGGCTTATGGTCATAGGCAGCATGGAGTCATTCCAGTAGAGACAGATCCAAGTGGGAATTTCTTTTGCTCTTTCTTGAACTTTATAGTATTCAGGGTCATAGCACAACATGCTGGGGGACCGGGCAGCTGTGGTGTCAGGATGCCCTGGGTTCAGGTGTAATGGTTATTTTTCTCTTTCTTAGTAGCTGGTGCAGTGCTGTGTTTTTGACTTTCAGCCTGGGAACAACGCTGATAACACCGAAGTTTTTAGTTGTTGTTAAGTCATGTTTATTCCAGTCAAGGACATTTCAGTTTCTCATGCTCTTCAAGGGAGGAGGGGAAGCCAGAAGGAAGCAGAAACAGGACACCTGACCCAAGCTAACCAAAGAGGTATTCCATACCACAGCATGTCATGCCCAGTATATAAACTGGGGGCAGTTACCTGGCAGGGTCAGATCACTGCTCGGGTCAGGATGGGTATCAGCTCTTCTCTCCCCTTGTTATTTCCTTTATCATTATTATTGTTGGTGGTAGCAGTAGTGGTTTTGTGTTATACCTTAGTTACTGGACTGCTCTTATCTCAACCTGTGGGAATTACATTCTTTCTGTTCCCCTCCCCATCCCTCCAAGAGCAGTGGGGAGTAAGAGGAAGGAGTGAGCGAGCCGCTGCATGGTTCTGAGTTACCGGCTGGGCTTAAAACATGACAGAGGAGAAAGAGAGCAAAACACAGCCAAGCTACAGTGCTTGTCTAAGATAATTGCAAGTTTATACTAGATAAGGCAGAGAGATTTAGAAAAAAGAGCAAGTGGTGTGGTTTGGGACAACAAAGATGAAATCCTGTGGTTTTCCTATCTCTGTCTTACACCTTGACATATTTTAGAAGATGGTAGAGAAATTCGAAGCACACCCCTTCTCTGGTCCCTCTTCTTCGACCTCACAAGTTCAGGGTAGATGCTGGTATGTTGGTCATGCGTTCTCCATGAGGAAGCATAAGCTGTCTAGCTAGCAAAGTCACTTTTCTGCTTTAGGAGGAAAGGAACCCAGTCCAGTGCTAGCACACAAGCGCAAGCAACTACCTGAGCAGAGAAGAGTACTTAGCTTTATTTGTTGACTGACTTAGTACTAATGAAGAAGCTCATGAACCTTTCTGTTGCAACCCATCAAAAAATACTATTATCAGGGTCTTATAATGTCAGTTAGATTTATTGATTTCAGCTAGACATTCAGCCAAATTAATAGCTCTGTGAACAATTTAGCTGTAGCTGTAATTTAGTATTTAAGTGATATGTTGCCTAAGCATTTCTCAAGGAAAAGGTCAGGTCATGCTCTGAAGAACAGTCTTTGTAACAACTTACACTTGTCATGAGAAAGCTGTAACAACTTACACTTCTCATGAGAAAGCTGTAACATTATGCACATTCAAAGGTTAGAATTTTGATTTCACCTGTTCAATATCATGTTCCTTAATTTACAGCAATATAAACAAGACAGATACAATTTATTTTTCGATGTCAGTTTAGAAGTTGAGAGCCCTAAAGTAAATGCCCCTATATCTTGCATAAATCAGGACAGGTCATCTGAAAAACTCCTTGCCCTGAAAAGACTGGGGCAACACAGCAACCAAGGCCCAGGAGAAGCTCCAATGTTCATGTTACCTTAGGTGTTTAATATTACACTTATGCCATGTGACAACCAACTGCAAACTCAAAGGTGAGTGATGAATTGAAATTTCACTGTTATTCCACCCAAAGCCTGAACCCTAACTTGAGACACTGACGTTTGCCATGATTGAAAGTTAATGCCACAATTTCTAATAAAACCAAATTTTAATCCTTGAAGGAGCCATTGTAAGTGGAAAAATAAAAGCAATAATTATGCGAGGCTCAGGCAATCAAATACATCATCTTTTATTAATTTTACTACATATATAAGAATTTAGCAAAACACTCCAGTTTCCATGTTGTCAGTGTGTTGTGTGAAAGTTTTCATGTTTGAAAAAAAGAGAATGCTTTACATTTTACTCTCAGAGAAAAGAAAAACAACAAACAACAAAGCAAGTAACCTAAATATTGAACAATGAAGCATTGAGCAATTCAGACACAGTCTGAATGTTGAAGGGTTCAGAGAGTGCTCTGAAACATTATTTGTTAATTTTGGAGTCCTTGTTTAGCCAGTAATGTAGGAATTGCAACTTTCTTGTAAGGTTGATCATTACATGTGGCTGCTCCTGTGATAGATTTTATTATTTTTCTGTGATCTTTTTCAATATCCTTCCCTCTGCTTTCAAACTGTAATATATTTGAAAATTCAAAATGCTACTTCAAAAGATTGCTCATTCTTTATGAAGACACATCTTAGAAGTAAGAAGGGAGAGTAAAACCCATCTCTAAATTAGTCTGATTTGCATGCAAATTCAAAGACAAAATCATGCCTGAGTCTATGATTCTATGTAAGTACAGTGATGTAAAGAGTGATGCCATAATGCATGACACTACTTATCTGAAATGTTATGATTCAGTACACACACATTGACTTCCTAGCATGCCTCCAAAGCCTGCAGTTAAGGTAGTCCTCCTGCACTGGGGAAGTGGGAACAGGTGAACCCCACTGTACTCACACTCTGATATGTGATTGTAAAAAGGAAGAGCTACTGGATAACAGCAAACAGGCTCAAATAATAAAGGATAAAATAAAATTTGGATTTCTCTACACTTTCACTATAACCATGAAGAGTGTACTTTCAATCCATTAACATGCAATGGTGCCTTGTACCTCTTTAGTTGTAGGTACCTGAAATCATATCTCCAATTCATAGAGCCATAGAAACATAGAATAACGTAAGGTTGGAAAGAACCTTAAGATCATTTAGTGCCAACCCACCTGCCATGGGAACGGATGCCTCACATTGGACCATGTCACCCAAGACCCTGTCCGATGCTGCACACATTTGAAATAATTATTTTGGTGCAGAATGTTGGATGAAAATAAAATTACAATGACCTTGAAGGCCAAAGTAGTTTGTTTTAATTCCCTTTCCACCTCAGGATTAATTCTATTCATTTTTAAATCCTGTCCATTAACACTGAAGTAATTTATTACTTTAAAATTTAGTAGAACACCACAGAGGCTTCTTCAGGAATGTCTGAGATGGCACGTGTCACATATTACTTAAACTTTTACTGTCGCCTTTCATTTAACCCTTCCTACGGGCATTTTTCAGACCCAAATTAAAAATTCATTAAGAATTCCCATTTAAATCTATCAGTGTGAACTTCCAAAGGCCAGAGTTTCCAAAGAGAAAGTCTGCATGATTAAAGGAGAAAACATGAAGAAATCCACATCCATTTGGGAAGGTACAGGAGGACCCAATGTGGATTCTGCCATTTTGTCCTCTCTTTCTGACTGCTGTTACACATTTGAATTGCACACAGAGCAGCCTGTACTGACTAGAGGGATTCTTAATATTAGCATGGGACTCATCCCAAAATTTTACAGTGCTTCTCTTTTGTGGTAGCTGACATTCTCACATTCAGTATGTGCTGGACAGGGCAGTTGGTTGTAAGAAAGAGATGAATTTAATTATCCCTCACTGAGTTTTACTTTACTTGTTGGAAGAACTGACACTGAAAAAGCCACTGGTAGATGGCATCATCAGTAAATTAATCAGATCATGCATGGCTGTTGCTTTCCAAGTTTCAGAAGCAGATAAATGGAGGTGAAACAGCTGAGATTATCTTTGCTCTGGAATTTTCGTGAGGCCATTTCACAGAGAAACAAAAGGAGGCTATTAAAGGGTATCTGTACTGCGTTACACCTTACTAGCAGAGTGCAATTATACTGGCCATAAGTGTCTGCAAACACAGTTTCATGCGCTTTAACAAGACATGATGAATTTCATAATTTTCATATTCAGTGAAAAAGATAACATTGGATCAGAGGAGTACTAGCAGACATGCAACCATAATGGTATGTATAGCTTTTCCCTATCATAAGAAAAAATGTGCAAGTGTAAACCTTTCCAACATTTCTGCTTCAGTACCCTTTGAAGTTATTTCTGCATATACTGTCTCTTATAAAACAACCTCTTTTCAAAAGCTTGTGTTATCCCACCGGCACTTACAGCATCAGGGTCCTCACAGCATTAATCAGTACTTTTGAGTTCTCTCAATGTAACTGAGATATTCAGCTTAAAAGTCCAAACTCAGTATCTAGTGCCTTGAAACAAGATGGAACCACATGGATTTCTGCTGTCCTATTTCTGTATAGGTCCCAAAGCAACTAAGAAAACAGTTGCTGGATCTATGTTGAGTCCTTTGATAGCAGACTAGATGTCTATCACTCTTTTCTCAATTGTTCAGTCCCCCAAGATATACATTGCTACTAAAATCCTTCACATTTGAAGGCCAGACAGTAACTTTTCTGCCTGCAGAGTGGTCATAGTTGCACTACATGATCAGAAAGGCCATTATGACCATATCCTTACTCACTGACCCTGCCAGTGGGTTTGTAATTTAGCTCATCATGTTTTGTAGTGATTTAGCTCATCATAGCTCTATAACATCCTTCTGGCTAAAACCAGCTAGACTAAGGTTTTGTGTTGGATGTGACATCTCTCACCCAAGACAGATCTGTACCTCTCTTTTTAACATAATTGTACCTGCACTACTAATCCAGGTTCTGGTGGACTACCCTGCCTGAATTTCTGCTGGAAAAGGCTCTAAAAGGCTTCAGCTGCTAAAGCTATCAACCTATGTCATTTCTAGGACTGTTGCACATAGGTTTATCAGGACCCAGTCTTTTGAAGGGGCAAAGAAGAAAAACAACTACCATCAAAATCTAGGATCTGGCTCTATTCTGTACAGTACTTAAGGCACTTCCTTCCATAAAATTAAGCCACTTCTACAATGCCTCATAAAGCTGAACTCTCTACCCTTTAGATGTTTACAATGTTTACTATGCATCCTCTCTCCCCTATATGACACAAAATGTTGTAATGTTTTTAACAAGCACTTTTAATACCCCAAGCTATTATTGTACAGGAAAAGTAACAGTTGAGGCAGGACAGGGCTATCAATGATCCAAAAAGAGGAAAAGAGGAGATAAGGTTTCATGGTGTTTCACCCCTTGAAAATATAAAACAACAAAAGTTTGACAGGAAAAACAAGGAAAATGGGGGTTTGAAAACTAGCTTCTGATATCTCTGGTCTCTTTCCACTTCACAAAACTCTGAAAATGAATGATAAATTACCTTGTTCGGTGAAAAAATAATTGCTTACTATTGATAACCAATTCTAGAAGTCCACAACTTTGATAAATCTTTAGGTTGAAATGAATTCTCAACTCTAAGTTGGAGTTTGGCATAAAAGTCATAGGCAAACATCAACTGCAGGCTAACCAGGGGTTAGAGTAACCAGTTGTAAGACAGTTGTTAGGGCAGTTGGTTTGTCTGATCAACTTGAGGTTTTAAATCAAGTCTCCTACAAGGCAAGCAGCTAACCATGCTAATCCCTGAGCTTCTGGCACTGCAGAGGGAGATCTTCCCCTGCATTTTGGCAGTTGCTGGTTCCCTCCTTCAGACACACACTCCAGAGAGGAAAGCCATTTCCTAACTCACTTCTGTTCCAGGTTCATCCAAGGCCTTTTCTTCACAATATTTTATAAAAAAGAGCTTAAATGAATCCAGTTTAACACATACATCAGAACCTTAAATAATATGCTTTAATACCACTGCTGATGTTAAATTTGCATAATCTAGTAAGAAGTCTGCATATTGTGGGCTATTTTTGCCAATAACATAGCATGAGTTACTCAATTGTTTTAATATATGTTTCCACTATTTGTAGTAATGCGGCATTTGATTGGTACGTTTGTCAACACTACTTTCAGGAAGCTGACATGTCTGTAGATGGGAATCAAGTTTCATTTCCACTCTATCTGTACAGGAAAACAGGTCTTACACCTCCACTGTCTGTAATGAGTTACCTAAATTCAAATACTGCAGGGTATTTAGGCTGAAGTTACTGAAGTTAAAACATATGCTGTTTACATTCACTGCCACAGGGTACCTGACCATTCACAGAAAAACAATGGAATATCTTTAAGCACATGTAACATTTGCTGACAACCTCAATGAATACCACAGTACCTGTGGGTTAACAAGTCCCTAATCACCTTCAAGTAAAATATATCAGCTATCCCTGGCTCCAGTCCCACAGGGTTCCTTCCACTAGAGCATCTATTTTTTAGTTAGCCAACACCCCAATTTGTTACCATCTCAAGTATACACAAAAATCCCTGCAAGGAGGCCACAGTCAATACTATTTCTCCCTTTATTGCACTAAGGATTCAGACTAGCAATTCAGAAATCATAGTCAGAGACAGGTGCAAAACTTTTTCTTGAAAACTAACCTCAGAACTTATCTATGGTTTGAAGTACAGTAGCACTCTGAGAAGGCAAGAAAGCAAAGTCTATAGGACTTTCAGAATGAGCATTCATTTTATGTAGTGATTGCCTTTACTGTGTATAGGAAGCATTATGAGCCACCTCCTAAGGGAAATCTGCCATTGCAGTATTCTGAGTTTCTTAGCCTCAGTAAAAGTCCAGGAACACAGAACAGTCTGCCATGGCAGCTTTTTTTGTAGGATGTCATGGTATTGATGTATGTATCAGGATGATAATTAACTAAACTTATGATAACTAATCAGAAAAAAAACCAAAAGCAAACAAACAAAAAATACGATACAGTTGTGATACATGTTGTGATAAGGCTGTCTGTAGCTTTGCTTAAATAACAGAACTTGTTGAAGTTACCTTCAAAAATGGCATTGCCACAGAACACAACTGAACCTCAGAAAAGAGTCAATTTGGTCTCATTTGCTTTATGCCTAGAACTTGCAAAGAACTTCTGGTCATTCTTGGGATGCTTTTGCTGCTAGCTTCCAATTATAGAATATCATGTTAACCCAGATTATTAGAATCCTGTAATATTTGCTATGGCTCCCACTCAAACAAGGACTGGACACAACAGCTCAAATGCCAACTTGTAACTATAACTAGAAGTCTATCCTCTCAATACAGTGACTGGAACTATGTTATAACCTACATTTTCAGGTATACTTTAATTAGGTAAGCTTCAGGATATGATTGCCACCATCTGATAAGGCAAATATTTTAGCTATTCTAGATTACAGAAACTAATGATGAATTTGACAAATTATTCAAACACCATCCGAACTGGCAATGCTGTATTATCTTTCTGAAAAATAAATAAATAAATAAATAAATAAATAAAAGACATCTAGAAACTATTTCTTTTCGTAACAAGGGGTCTCCAAGATTTTTGCCAGTAGAACAGTATAAATGCAGTCTCTGCAGCTTCAGGAAATGTTTTCTCTTCAAGCTTATGAGCAGCTGTTAAGTTACAAATTTTTGCCACCCACTCTAATCGATAAAATAGCAACCTTTCTTACTACTTACACTATTAATGACTAACAGTGTTCAAAGGCTTATTGTATTACATATTTCAGCAGGGGATGGATCCACCTGTAAGTCCATTTTCCCCAAGCATTCAGGCATTTTGTATTCCTATCCTTCCCAAAAATGAGTAATTTCCTGCATGCCCAGTAGGTTCAGGCAATAATTCTATTTTCATAAGACCACTACATCTGTTTTACCTCCAGTTGTTTTGTTTAACACAACAGAAAAATGACACTAACACAGATGAATCCCAAATAATGTTGTTAATTAAATACAGATGGACATGCTGTTCCTACCATTGCCTCTCAAAATCTTCTAAGACACAGCAACTGGCATTAACTGGCTTAAGGTGTTCAAAATAATACTACCTTATTTCTGCTCGTTTCCACCTACAGAATATTTAATCTGCACAGATGGAGTTGTAAACAGAACTAGCTAAATACGCTGCACAAGAACAAAGCTAGCAACAAAGCAACAGGATTTGTCTGAAAGATTAGCACAACCTAAGTCATTGCATATCAAGTACATGTTTGCCAGATCAGTGGATTGAGGTATTGATAATCAGAATATGAGAGTGATGTTTATCTGGGAGAATTGCAATAGCTGCAGATGTTGTACTTATTCTCATAGTCTAATAGCATGAAATTACATTATGATGGAAGCTTAGGCTACAGTCCTGCGAACTCTTAAGCATATATTCTATTTCATTAATTTCTTGAAGTCTAAATGATATCTGAGATCAATTGCATATACAGGTGATCCTCGCCAGGAACAAGAATTTCCTTTATTAACCTTCTGCAGACACTGAAAATGTAGCTTATCTTTTTACTGACTTTGATCTATGGCTTTTTACAGTATAAAAAAAACTTCAATGCTCACATTTTTACTTCAGCACATGTTTAATATTTGATCCTCTTTTATTTCATGCAGCAATTAATTTTGTTCACAGATATTTATGCATGTAATTAAATATTTCATACATTCATTAATTTTATAATTTTAGAAGCTAGCAACTCTGAGGTGCAACAGTCAACTTTTCCATTTTGTGTGAAAGGTAATTCTTTAATGGGCAGTAATAATTTTCTCTGCATAATAAGTTACAAAACGTGTACTGAATCCTGATATATTTAAATATAGACCCATCTTTATCAACTTCAGCAATATTGTCATGCATATTCACTGAAATGGATTAGTCCCCTTCAGCATTCTCCCTTTCCTTCAATATTTACCTAAATTAATCAGACCCTAAAATAGTTTTGCCCTAATAAATTCCTTGGTTTTATAATGCATTCATCTCAAAGTGCACCTGTTCATCAATACTGCAGACATGTTTTTGAGCAATAGCAGTAGCTATCTTTCTATCAGAACAGCATTGTAGACTGAAGCATGAAACATCTGGTCAGAAAGTCATCAGTGAAACGGTATTTACTGCCTTATTCCTACAAAACCTTCTGCGAGCTACATTTGGTGTGACTCGCTTCCGCTCAGTTTATCCACCTACAAACTCATGTAGATACACAGGTAGCCTGTTAATTTTATTCTCACACATGTAAAACACTGAATAGAATAGCAAGTCTTTTCTTTCAAACTTAATCTTATTTCAAACTTTATCTTTTTGGAATGAGGTAGTTTTAAATTAGTTTTTTCTGTCCTCTAATACAAAAGAGACCATCATACTGTAGAAATACCTAGCAAAAATATTTTGCAGCATTCTAGTATTTAACAATCCTGCACTTTGAGAAAACAAAACAAAATGTTAGATATTGTTTAATTGGTTACCGAGACAGTTTTAAAACCCAACACTCTGAAAACAAAAAGACATTCAGTTGTGTACATCTAGGCATTTTAGTTGTTTACATCAAGACACTTCATTCCAATATTACTAAATAAGTGAGGAAAGATGCATAGGTCAAAAAATGAGTGAGCCGATCTTGCGTAAAGCTAAAAAAAATCTGGTGATTCCAGCTATGCCATGGCAATTACATTGCCTCTTCAATCACACCACAAAGGTGTCACAGAGGAGAGGCTGCTCACTCGAAGAAAGTAAAAATGGCTTTTCTAGTGGGAACTGTATTCCAGATAACTCACAGACTGCTTGCCAGAAGAATAAATAAATAAATAATGATACACCTATATCCTTCCTCACTAACAGTAAATTCAAGGCAAGATAAGGCAACTGAAAGGACACTTCAAGAAAGCCAAAAGACATTTTTCATGAAACTAGTAAGACATTTTATAGCTGTTTAGCTTCTCACTACAGTGAAGCAGCAGCCTTCAAGATATTTCAGTAAATGTGTAATTGATAAACGTAGTCATATGCATACAGACATCTAGGGATACCTCTCCACCAGGAAAGCAGTAGCATGAGAGAAAAGTGGCTTAATCTAGACCCTGAGAGCCAAGCCATTTTGTAGAAGCAGCAGCAGCACAGTTCCCAGCCTTCTGCATTTCAGGTTTTAACTGTAGATATGGCATGCTTTGGAATCAATACCCAGCTTCTGGGAAGCACAAGGAGTATAACAATACTGCTGTAGTGTCAGAGGTGATGCATAAGATAGTAGCTTCCTCTTCAGTAAGCAGACAAAAAGGTTCACTGGACAGACTGGATTGACCAGTTTCATTTTAGTAGCAAATTTTGTTATTGCATAAAACAATCCCAGGGATTAAAAGAAGATTGTGGCTTCCATCCTGTCCTTTGTTTCAAATCATTCCTGAAAAGGCTTTTTGAGCATCAGTAGCTTTACTGAACATTTTATGCTGCACAATTAGAAAGTGTAAATTCACATCTAGTGTTTTGCACCTCTTTGTAGGCTGAAGTAATTTATATGAGACACAGAATACCTCGGGATCAGGTTAATATGAATTGTCTATATTTCAGTTCCAAAAGTTTGTGTGGATTTGAGTGTCTAAGTCAGGAAACATTAAACATGTACCTATCAGTTTTCCCTTTGTAATTCTTGCTTTGAGTTTCTTTTGATGAATCATCAATAAAAAACATGTCAAATTCCACTTTCATAAAATTTCCTCTTTTGCAATACACCAATGTAAAGCTCCTTAAAATAGCTAGGCTTCACCCCTTTCAAAATGGGGAGGTTTGTTCCTCATTTTGAACATGGGCATTTCTTAGAATATGGAACACATGCAAAAGCCTGAGCTAATTTTAAATGCTCTTGAAAAACAAATCCACTCGTTGGTGTTTCTTGTGTGACAATGGGCGAATAAAATATGTTTCCTGACTATCAGTAACAAGTTACAACTTAAGACAGAAAGGAGTATTTACAAAAGTAGCTGTGTCTGTATTTTTAGTTTTAAATACTGCTTGCAAGAATTGCCTGGGAGGAAGGTCACATCATTTGGTGGCCTAATTAGTAGAAATACCATCTTCTGAGAGAAAGAAATAATATTATCTGCAAGATAATAAGTTCAAAGATGGCTGTTTGCATTCTGCTGTCTGACTGCCCTCCATCTCAGCAATCCAGGGAAAATAACCCAATGACAGGTGCCAATTACAATACTTCATCGCTCAATTTCTTTAAAAGCCCTGCTCTGTTCTGCTCTAAGGCATACTCTTCTGTCCACATCTCTGCACTAAATATATCAAATAGCCCAGCAGTGTATGTTTAGCTTGTGGACTACATTGGCACCCATGTAAAACACAGTGATTTCACAGGAATTAGTTCAGCTGTGGAAAACTAATGATGGAGAATTTCTTGGGTTGTTCTCACTACATGACATTGAAGACCAGTCCAAAGCCTGAGCATGTTAACCAGTTGTTCTATTGGGAAACAGCCGTTATATGACTTTCCATTTTAGCAAGCCTTCCTAGCAGCTAGTTCATATAAATATATATATATATAAATATATATATATATAAATACATATATATATAAAGCATGGGAGAGAAAAAAGATCTGTCTTTTAGAAACTGTACACCTTGAAGTATTGTAGCTAGACCTAGATTTTAAAGATGAAGAGTCTTCTAACACCTTAGAAGATGGCAATTCCCATGGAAAACAGAAAGCATCATAAATATCATTTGCTTTTAAAATCTTGACAGCCTTAAACCAGTATCAAATGGGAATACACAGACACGTGTAAAAAAAGACTACTCTCACTTCACTGAGGGGAGTTGTCCATGCTAAAAGAGGATCTCTCATCTTACACCACCTATAAACCTGTAAGGGACAAAGGAACCATTTCTGACTAAATGAACAACAACAACAAACAACAAAACAACAATCTGGCCATACATATGCTCCTTAAATTGGGCTTCCATCTGTAGAAGAATTTGGTCTGCAGCATGACTTTTGTCTCATGAGAGAAAACCTACTTTCATTATCTATGCCCAAAGACATTTTATTAGCATGTCTTCCCCATATAAATTACTCAAGCAGTTTGCAATTTGATTGCAATCACACAGTACAACCTACTTAAGTGGTTGAAGTTTCTCATGTAAATGCAGGTAACCAGCAGGAGACTGAAACAGGAATAATATTCCTATTGTGAAGTTCCACTTATTTTCTTTCCAGTTGAGCTGAATTATTATTTCATAGCATTTGATAGGGAAAATATGGAACACATCTTCTAGTCTAAAAGTGAAAAATATGTCAAAATGAGCCAAAATACAGAAGGAAGGAAAGCTCTTCCTTTATCACCCTGATATATACTTCTTACCTCCATTCAGTTTCTTTCCTCATCCTCTGCCTCTTTTTTCTTTTTCTGGCTTTCTCAAAATTCAGGTATTTATCCTTTTGCATTCAAACTTGAAAGCAATGAGGGACTATATTTTTTTCCCCCCAAATAAAAATTCCATCAAAATAGCTGTCTTACCAACAGGAAATTTCTTTTCAGAAAACACCTCAAAATTCTAAGGAGAATTTTTGTAAAGAAGAATTTAGAAGCTTTCTGGCTGCGAATGAAAACTTGATTATCCAATAAAAATGAATGTTTCCAATGAAAATTTAAATGGCAATCTACTTCTCTCTTAAAAGAAACATGTTCCTACAAGACTGCATTATGTCAGTATCATTCTTTTGGCCTGGCATCTCTTGGCTGAATTCTGTGGCATGTAATAGAGCCATTGAAGCTTTTTTGATATTTAAAATATTCATAACATCTCTGCCCTACTTAAATCCATTGGCATCTATAAAAATTGAACTCACTCTTCATTTGCTCCCTCATATCATTAATTTGGTATCCCTCTACAACCTCACCACTTTTCCTCATAAAAGTAGATAGAAGATTAACATAGAGATATTCGCCTCATAATCAGATTTAACCAACAGCCTGAAATGCAATTCTGTGTGAAGCCACCATGCTTAGAAAGCTCAGGCAACACACAAACCCTATAATTTTTTAGAGTGTTAGAACTCATACTATTCCAAGAAGCACTAAACCAGAGTCAGCTGAAGAGTGCTACTTGTTTGGCAGCAATAAAGGGACAACTATAAATGGAAAAATAAAGGGAAAACTCCCTTCCATTAAGGCATATGACTTGTGTGTTCTGGAAAATAATTTAAATGGGGAAAAAATAACTAAAAGCTTAATATTAAGAA
Organism: Agapornis roseicollis; assembly: GCA_002631895.1. Classification (NCBI taxonomy): domain Eukaryota; kingdom Metazoa; phylum Chordata; class Aves; order Psittaciformes; family Psittacidae; genus Agapornis; species Agapornis roseicollis. The sequence continues at coordinate 159,510 of NDXB01000109.1, forward strand.
GGTGGTACTTTTGAAAATGTATGCCTTCTGAAAGAACAAGATAAATATTTTTAGTCACTTGATTGAGTTTAAACCTTCCTTAGTTGTAATGGGGATTTGGGATCTGTAGTGTAACTCATGGAATATCTACGTTCAAATATCTAGAGAATCTTAGGTTCACATCCACAGCTGTAGATTCACATTAATTTGTGAAGTTTTTTAAACAAACTATGTCCTAAGATGCTGTATATCAATGAGATGGCATTGGCTTTGACAACGTGCAGAAGGGAAACTGTTCATTGTCCTGGTATCAGCTGGGATAGAGTTAATTTTCTTCCTCGTAGCTGGTGCTGTGTTCTGGCTTTATTCTGAGAATAGTTCTGATAACATGCTGTTGTTCTAGCTGTTCCTCAATAGCACTTACCCTGATTAAGGACTTTTCAGTCTCACACGCTCTGCCATGAGAAGGGGTAGAATCATAGAATAGTTAGGGTTGAAAAGGACCTTAAGATCAAATGCTCCATCCTTGGCAGTGTCCAAGTCCGGGTTGAACAGAGCATTGGGTGACATGGTTTAGTGTGATGTGTCCCTGCCTATGGCAGGGGGATTGGAACTAGATTATCTTAAGATCCTTTCTAACCCTAACTATTCTATGATTCTATGTATGCTTCAGTACTAAACCCATAGTTAAATTGGTTCAGGTTTTAAAATGTTTATGTATCAGGCAAAACCTAGTAACTCTACTCTACTGGTGTAAATCATGCTCTAGACTGGCAAGCATATGAGCCAAAAGATATTTATCATAATTGCATAGATACACTTAAAGCAGTGCAACAGGCAAAAAATTATCTAAAGTAGCAATGTCAGGACGTTTTCATTGGTATGTCTAAATTAATTGTTCTGCATTGTGCCTGAAAATTGTCACTTAGCCATACAAAAAGAAAAAAAAAAAAGAGTTTAAATTTCTAGTGTCAAATTTAAACATTAAATTAATTAGTTTCTGAGTTTACTAGAGTCTGGCTGCTAATAAGCAGATTCTCTTGACTATATTTGTAAATTAAATGTGCCTAATTCACAGTGTCACTGATAAGTTTGAGAACTGCTTTATTCTTGAAGACTTGAAGAGAAAAACATTTACAAGTAAAAAGCAGCATAAGATAAAACCTGGTGAGCTCTCTTCATGAGATTACGGATGAAACATATGCTAAAGCTGGTCCACCAGCTCCTATTAGCAGTTAATGCCTGAAGGGTCTCAATTGCCAGCATGAACATCTTCCCTTGGGATATACCACATCAAGTTTTCAAGAATTCCAAGCTGTGGCTTAAGCCTGCTCTCACCTGATCCTGCTCTGTGTTGTTATAGTATGACACAAACAAAAGCAGTGGTAACAGAGCTGTGACATCAGACAGATCTGCTATCCCCTCAACCTAAACAGACCAATTTGTTACTTGTTATTCCCCAGGTGGTCAAAGAAAATTTTAAGCTTGTATTTCTACAGTTCTGAAGAATTTTCCTTCTGCACAACAGCCCTGCTTCTGCTTCTTGCTAATTAAAAAAATTTTTGACCATTATTCTATGACTGTTTAGACAAAGAGCAGCAATCCATAGGCAAGACACAGGGAAAGCTGGTGCACAAAGCTGTCCTTTCACTCACTTATCCACTGAGAAGTGTAGATGGATATCATTTGGATGTGCATATTTCAGCAGGGCATGTGAGCATCTGACAGTCCTAGCCAAATACTCCATCCCATTTAGATATAAACCAATATGAGGCCTAGGAATGAGACATTCAGAAGTTTGCTTCCCCGTAGGCAAGCATGCAATAGCTTCACAGCTAATATACCATCCCCAGAGGCTCCTGCTTTTCAAGGAATGACTTTTCTGAGAAGAAGGTGCTTTTCTTGTTGACTCACTGGAAGGACACTGAAATATAAGTGGGCTGTGTTATTCCATTCCTTTTGTTTGAAATTACTTCTGAGTAAGACACTTCAGTGAAAACACTTTTGCCAATTAGTTGTTCTTGGCTGACACAAAGAAATACCAGCATGCTGTACAGATGTGTATAGCATAGCATCTTAACAACTCTCTCTACATGAAAGTACATTCCATTACATCCCCAAAATAGACTAGTACATCCCAAAAATAGACTGCAGGAAAGAAAACTCATGGTGAGGGTATGTATCAGCAAAGCAGACAAACAGTTCAGTTTGATTCATCTGAATTTATAACAAAAAAATTTTGTGCTGTTCTGCTAGACACCAGTAAGTTAAAGCTCATTCTTCCTCTCTTGCTGTATATTTGTGATTTGAGTAAAGAGCACTGAGACACAATCAGGATTACATTTAAATTACTTTGTTCTATCTTAAAATTATTCAGTGCTTAAGATGGAAGTGTTCTCTTGTGTTCAAATGAAGAATAATAATAAAAAAAGATCAACATGATTAGTGTTTCTACAATCAATACCAAGTGAAATGCAAGTAATTTGCCACTTGTAAAGTGTTCCTAGATTATCCCTCAGTAATACTGTCATCATATATGTACACACCATTACTTTCTGCAACATCAGTACAAATGGAGTGATAAAATCCAAGGGGAAAGTAAGAACAAGAAAGGCAGACCTTATAAACAGAACCGTCCTTGTCTAAACTGGAGAGATGAATATTTGATGGATGGACCACCTGGTGAATAAAGAAGTGGCTGGATGGCCACATGTAAAGAGTTGCGGTCTACGGCTCAGTGTCTAACTGGAGACTGGCAATGAGTGGTCCCTCAGGGTTCAGTTTTTGGGACTGATCCTGTGTAACATCTTTGTTGGCAACACAGACATTGGCATTGAGTGCATCCTCAGCAAGTTTGCCAATGACACCAAGCTGTTGGAACAAGTCCAGAGGAGGGCCACGAGGATGATCAGGGGACTGAAGCATCTCTTGTATGAAGGCAGGCTGAAAAAGTTGGGGCTGTTCAGCCTGGAGAAGAGAAGGCTGCATGGAGACCTCATAGCAGCCTTCCAGTATCTGAGGGGGGCCTATAGGGATGCTGGGGAGGGACTCTTCATTAGGGACTGTAGTGATAGGACAAGGGGTAATGGTTCAAACTTACAAAGGCAAATTTCAGGTGAGATATAAGGAGGAAGCTCTTTACTGTGAGTGTGGTAAGGCACTGGAACAGGTTGCCCAAAGAAGTGGTAAATGCTCCATCCCTGGCAGTGTTCAAGGCCAGGTTGGACAGAGCCTTAAGCAACGTGGTCTAGTGTGAGGTATTCCTGCCTATGGCAGGTGGGTTGGAACTAGATGATCTTAAGGTCCTTTCCAACCCAAACCATTCTGTAATTCTATGGTTCGAATGATCTGAATATTTTCTTTCTGTAAAATGTCCCTAAGTCTAAATGGAAAAAAAATAAGGAGCATTATAAAACCCAGAAATCTTACTCAGCATTTGCCATTGCTGGTGTTTTAAAACTCTCTATCTGTATCTTCAGTACAAAAATAAAAACAACTTTTAATGGGAGTTATCTGACAGAAAAAAAAACCCAAACAAAACAAAAAAAAAACCCACAAAAACCCCACAACAAACCAGAAACCACCAAAAAAAGAGAAAAAGAAACAAACCCAGGCTTTTAGCTTGTCCTGCTTTGTGCCTTTGCTCACATTGTAACACAGACTTGTAATTGTTTATATCTGCTGTTCAACACAGCAGGAACCAGATTTCTGAAAGGGCACAACTTCTATGTGGCAAGCCCAAAAGAAGCAGCCAAGCAGCAGTATCAGATGCTTCCATTATTCTTAAGGGGAGAAATTATATACCAATAACTTTTGAGAGTCTAGCCCTAATAGTCTGAGTTTAGGTAAGTTCTTCTAAACCTTTGCCATAAAAGCAGTTTGCCAGAGGCAATCTGGCCCCTTGTTACAGACTGCAGCAGGAAGTTCAGCCACACTGTCAAACTCTGAAGACCCAAATAGATGATTGGGTAACCAAGTAATTTGCACAATACATATGTTTTAGAGCTTTATGCTGAGAAAGATATTTCCATGATATTAATATGAGATTTTAACCATTTGAATACACTTCAAAACGTTAATGACAGATTCCATTATATTTACCAGAGGCAATACTTTGCTTCGGCTTTGCTGTCAAACAAACAATTTAAGTGAGGAACTAGCTGCAGACAATACTATTTAGAGACAGATAATATATTGAACAATACATGTTTATTATGCTCTTCATGGTTCTTAAGAAAATGTGCAAGCATGTGTATAGAAATTTAGGACATGATTTTCTCAAGTCCTTAAGCAGTTTAAAAGTATTTGTTTCAGATAGCTACCTGGTATCACACAGTGATACTGTGAGGTTTCATGCACCTTGCTATGAATTCTCTGCTATCAAACACTGCCAGGAAAAGGATCAGAACTATGGTGGAACTTTCTGTGTTCCCAGAAAGGTACATAAAATAAAGCTCTATTAGTGAAGCAATCCCTTATGTCAGCTGGGGTTCTACAGCAAGATGCATTAATCAGGCTCCAGACAATCCATTAAGATGGGGCTTCACAGGGGATCTAAAAGTGACACAACACAGCTCCAAAACCCAAACTGCTAGATTTCCCAGTGTTATATTAGTGCTCTCACACTGCAGCTCAGAACTCTTTCAGATCTCAGTGTTAAAGAAAGAATCAGTATCAGCATCATGTCAGAATTGATAAAGGAAAACAAAATGACAAGAATCAAAGATAGTGCAATGTCTGCCATGACAATTCCATTCTGGTAGTTAGCACTCAATACTCGGCCCACCTCCCAGCAAATTGAAAGCAATGCTTAGGGTGTATTGTCTGTTAACCAACACATCAGAGCAAGCCCTGTCACAGTCCTGAATCCCTTACTAGCACAAAGCAAAGCAGAAGTACCAACAATACCAAAATATTCACTGGCAGCAGGCACATCAGGATACATCACTGCTTCAACTTCAAGTGCCCAATTTTCTGATATCCTCGGGTATTTAACCAGCACAGCCATTCAATTCAGTAAAAGAAAGCAGCATCCAGGCCTCTAGGACCAGATTTAGGGTTTCAGAATTGGTTTTAAAATTGTGACTGAGAGAAAAGCCTGTCATCATGCTGGATAACTTCTGCAGTCATTTTCACCATAATGATTTCCTAATCTTTCTGCACAGGTATGTTCTGCATTTTACACAGCTGCCAATAAAAGGGTAATAATTTCAGAGCCTATGAGCAATAAATTTCAAGCATTCAAGTTACATAAAATGTTAACTCCTTCTGTAAACAGAAACATTTTTTAAAAATGCTTTGCACTGGCAAAGCATAAAACCCAAAACCAATTCATCTTTTCATCTACTTAGTAAAATTAACTTTGCCATTAATAAATAATTGACATAGTATATGATTCAGACCCTTACATACAAATTAAGTAGGATATAAAGTGAAGGTTATTTATTTAAAACAAAGTAATATATATGAAAAAATGCTGTCATTCTAAAATAGCAACAAAGAAGTTGCAGATATATTGAACTTTATATAGCCCTGTTCTTGGCAGGAAGCCAACTTTCCTTCTTGTTCTGCTTGTTAAAGCGTTGACTGAGAAAAGAAAATCTTAGCTCAAACATGTTGAAATACACAAGTTTAACTCCCTAAAATTCCTCACTTGTCTGAATCCCTTCAAGAGTCATATGCTACACAGCTACCATTAGGATTTTTTTAGATCAGAGCAGACTCACAGACAGCATAAAGGAGGAAGGACTCTGACAGTCCATGGGTTGCAGAGCTGAACCAGACTTTCAAGTGCATAGGCATAGCCAGATCACAGCCCACTTGAAAAACTGACCAAATCCAAACCTAATGTTTTCTGAGTTTGTCACTCTCCATCTCTCATATTAGGAAGATGCCCCAGAACCTCTCATCTGGCATTCAATACTCTAGATACCTGCTAGAGTTTGGGCTCTAATGACGATAAAATATGACCCTCTGGCTCAGCCTTGTGACAGGTTTCCTGGTCTGGATCATAGAATCATAGAATAGTTAGGGTTGGAAAGGACCTCAGGATCACCCAGTTCCAACCCCCCTGCCATAAGCAGGGACACCTCACACTAAACCTTGTCACCCAAGGCTTCATACAACCTGGCCTTGAACACTGCCAGGGATGGAGCACTCACAACCTCCCTGGCCAACCCATTCCAGTGCCTCACCACCCTAACAGGAAAGAATTTCTTCCTTATATCCAATCTAAACCTCTCCTGTTTAAGTTTGAACCCCTTACCCCTTGTCCTATCACTACAGTCCCTAATGAAAAGTCCCTCCCCAGCATCCCTATAGGCCCCCTTCAGATACTGGAAGGCTGCTATGAGGTCTCCATGCAGCCTTCTCTTCCCCAGGATGACCACTCCCATCAAATGATGAGGTCATAAACCAAGCAAATAACACCAATAACATGGAAGTCTGGACTACCATCCAAGCTCAAGCCCTAAAATTACACAGTTTAATATATATAGGTTTAGTATCCTGCATGTCAAGGTAGGCTCCCCATTCAAAAAGTCACGCTCAGAACTACCCTCTGTACTTGTGTAGTCATTTATTTCAGTGACAAGTGGCTAAATGACCTGTGGCTTAGACACAGCCCTATAAAATTGTTTCATATTCCCAAGAAACTTAAAGTGATTGAAACGAATATATTTATTTATTTATCTTAGATTCACCCCACTGAAGAGAAAACTGGATTCAGCCTCCTGAATGCAGTCCTTCACAGTCATGTGAGATGCATGCCCTGTGTTTCTCCCTCAGCACTGTTTTCAGAACAAGAAACTTGGTGAAAAGATAATTCCTTGCACCTGCACCTTTAACCTGTAAGTCAGCTGCTTAAATTTGTGCAGGGTAGTGTCTCCTTTTTCAATCTCACATAAGCATATACAAGAGAAACAATAGTAAAGGGTACCAGCAGGATAAATGAATGTGATCACTTGAAAAGAGTAAATCCAAGCTGGCCTAACCTAGTAAATGGATCCCACAGATGCACTGTAAAAAGAGAAGTCCAAAACCTTAGAAATTCCAAAGAGATGGGTACTGAGATTCGCTGAGCAAAAAAAAAAAAAAAAAAAAAACAAAAAAAAACCAAAAAAAACAAAAAAAAAAAAAAAAAAGGAAACAAAAAAGCCCAAAAAAAAAAAAAAAAAAAAAAAAAAAAAAAAAAAAAAAAACCAACAAAAATCCTAACAAAACCAAAACAAAACAAAAAAACAAACCACCAGAAAAAAAATATAAAACATTTGCTCCAGAAAATAATTTCATCTTCTGAAATTGAATATAGAACAATTAATCTGATTGGACATATAGTGACAATGAACAGGTAAGACACCTATAGTCAATGTGTCATATATAAAGTTAGCTTTAAACCTACTCTAAACCTATAAGAGTTCATTGCCTGTGCTGAAGTGAGGTTAGACTGCCATCACTACCTGAGACTGAACCAGAATAAGGGATTGCTCCCAAGCATCTTTAGTAAAGACCATATGTACCAGCTTGTGCTAAAACAAAGCAGAAAGCCATGGCACAATGTGCTAGATGGGCAGCACCAGGCTGCTACACTCCCATGGTATAAATGCAACATCACATTCAGCTGGGCATCTGGATGCAGCATCCAGCCATCTGGATATAACACATTGTTTCATTAACATGCAATAGCTGCTAATATACTATGTGCATGGGCTTTAAAAAAAAAAAAAACAAACCAACCAACAAACAAACCCCACAAAAAACCCAAAACAAAGCCAAACCAGAAAACCAAACTTCTACACAAGTGTTTGTTTTATGTGGCACCACCAGAAGAGATTGTACGGCTCACACAAAACCAGTTACTCACCATCCCCAGCCTTGCTTAGTGCTTTGCAGCATTCAAGACAAGTCTCCCTTGGGGCCACAGTCCTCCTTAGGCTCCAGAGATCTTTCTTCCATATAGCCATCCTTGCTATATGGATACGTATTCAGACCAATGCTGAACCTCCTACTTAAACAAGCTTCCACACCCAGGTTGGTAGCTTACCACCTGTGGCTTATTCTGTGCAGCACAGAAGCCTGATTGCCATTTTGTGGCTGCTGCTGCAGAAGGGTGACTTGCCCTACATGAAAGCACCAGTACTACTGTTTAGTGGTGAAAAGCAGGGGTAAGCCAATTGAAAGAAATGCTTTGAGTGCACTCTGTAGAATTTGTTCTGCCCAGGAAGCTGCTGTGATGGACTTGAACCATGAAGGAAAGACCTCTTTCCATAAAGAACAGAGGACAGGTTTGTTTATATCACAATGCATATAGGAATTTTCCCTATTTCTTGTTCCAATAAGATAACTATAGGGGTTTAAAGTCCTTTCTGTGTACTGTCTTTATGGAATATATGCATGTAGTCTAGTCAAGTTTGGGTCCCAGAACAGATGACATCTGTTGTTTACCACATTCTGGGTCATGTCCTCCTTTCCTTTACCTTAAATTTCCAAATTCTTTTATCTCACTTAGCCATTCTCCTCACTTACAAGGAAGACTGAAGACCTGTTTTTTCCCCCTCTAAGCAGCCCTGTTGGTATCTCATCTGTGAGTAGGAGTGAAATCAGTAAAGTGTACAACTCAGGGCCTTGTTATCAAATTATGCGCTTTCCTTTGTATATAAACATTTAATAAAAGCACAGGAACTTTATGCTAACAACAACTTGACAAATAGGTGCAGCAGATACAAAGCACAGATTTTGGTTGAACAGAGGGCCTGTACCTGCTCTTTGTCAAAAGGAAGAGTGGGAACAGGATTTCCTAGACAGCATGGAGGATACCTGAAAGAGGATGATGAGAAGTTTGAGAGGAAGAGAAAGGAACTGTCACAACTCTATCAGTGCAGATATAGGATTCATTGGCTAAAGACTGTCACTGCACAAGAGGCAGTTTTCTAATATGACACCCTTGCCTAGCCCAGGTGCAAAGCAGGTGTAATTAGGAAACATGCAAGTTTTTCAGCACAACAAAATGTTAAACAGCAAGTAGCACTCAGTGGCAGACACATATAAAGGACAGAATAGAGTTTTTACCTGATGCTCTGTGGCTCCTGGCTATGCCATTACCCTCCTTTCCTTCAGCAAAATAAGAAACTGTATATACTTCCCTACTTTCCTTTCATTACCCCTTCATCTCATATCTTTATTCTTCTCCGGCTACAGCTGTGGCTCAGAATGCTAATGAGGGAAAGGAAGACTCTTTGCTGGGTAGGCAGATTTAAGTAATTAGATTGGCTGCTCCACAACAGTCTTTTATTTGCTGGGCACTGAGTATATCATGTTATGTGCAGGTATTTCCTAGTTACTGAGAGCTATTAAGTGTTAAATTAATGATCTAGCTGGGAGTACTTCTTCCTTGTGTTATTTTTAAATTAAATTATCTATCCAAATAGGTGAGGTGGAGGTTAGAATAACCAGTATCTATTTCTTCAGATAAATTCCTGTTGTTTCTCAGGACTGAGAGAGAACAGAACATGGCCATTATTTTTATTACTGGTTACAATAATTTTAATTATACTAATATATTATAAATCCTTTAAAGATTAATACTGAAACGCCACTTGCATTTCCTCTTGCTCTCATTTAAAAGATTTTCTTCCTAGAAAGATACAAGCTCTCTTGCTATCATTTGACCACAAAACTAATTGTCATACTGATCACAGAACTGGCTTGAATTATGAAAAAACATGTACTTTGTTTCTACTATAGACATTTCTCACACCTTTTGCATAACCAAACATATTACAACCAGGAAAAAGAAATGCAAGACAATTTGCAACAATGTCTAATGTGGCAAAGTACATTGTTGATTGCACTGAATTTTCCAACTATGTGGTAAACATGTTCCGCTCAGGTGACAAAAAGCAGTACTGAAATGATCTACAAGATCCTGAGCCTTTGCACTTCCTTTTCTGTTTGGGTTTTATAATTTTTATATAGGACAAACCTGTAATTATAAAGATGTTAGACTGGAACCTAGACCTCCTTGATGCTCATTGTATGTCACTTTGAGAAAGATGCAAGTGTCTCTGGCACCAAAACACCTAACTTAGCATTTGCAAAGCATACTGTAGGAGTTAACTACATCTGGATAATGTTCAAAACAGCCAACATATTGGCATGTTCTGGGTAACTTGCTACTTACCCTCAGTGAGGGGAGAGGTCAACCTCATGCTCTGTCAACTCCTCTGTTTTTTAATGTACAGATCAGAAACCTTTCCAGAAAGGTAGGCAGCACAGCTCTTTGACCTTTACTCAGCAGGAGATCACTAAACTATTACAGAAAAGGAGTATCCATCTTCTGTAAAATTAATGGTCAGAAAACACATTTGGGAAACACACACAGATTTATTTTCCCTCTCTTTCAGGAGAGGGCTCTGGTCACCAGAGCTTAATTTGGTTCATTGTGAAAGACTATTCATATAGCCAAGGAATTCGTTAAGGAAACCTTCCTCATAAGACAGTTCACCCTCCTGCCTACACATCTACAGTTGCTAACCACAGGTATTAGTAAGCACATATCCGAGTTCTCAGACAAAAAAAAAAAAACAAAAACCCAAAAAACCC
>NDXB01000109.1:176062-186158 GCA_002631895.1 Agapornis roseicollis
TATATACTTAAGGCTGATTTTGAAGTTGCTGTAAGTCAGAAGCATCTTCTGGCATTTGTTTTAAATGCCCAGCCTAAGAAATGGTATACCCCACATTATGGTCTTTCTTAGCAGTGCTGGAAGAAATAAAACGCTGCACCATGACATGCAAGGAAAGAATGTGTGCCCTATCCCCGTGTAAGATAATGTGATGGGGAAGGAAGACAGCACAGAGTCTTCCTTCTGAAGCTGAGCAAAGAGACATTCCCTGTCCAACTTTTTCTGGACAAGTCAACCTGTTCTAGGCAAATTGGTTCAAACTACGCAGAAGACAAGCTTTTGTATCTGAAAGTTTCTATATAGGTAGTTATTCTGAAAGAACACCATTACCATAATGGGTAGGTGGCCAGCTGAATCTGTATTATTTTCTCTGGTATGTGCCATTCTTTATCTAAAAAGAGGTCAATTTAGACAAAATAGTAAAAGGTAATGCATCTGTAAAATCATTCAGAATACATGGATAATTACTTCTGTTAAGTATTAAAGGATCTTTTCTTTCCAAATACATGAAATATTCAAATGCCTTGCAACTCAAGCTCTTTGTACATTATCTATTGTTTTATTGGGTATGCCAGTAATTCAAAATTTCCTCTCTGCCTTTCCTTGGTAACTGAAGTGCTTGACATGATTGTGCACTCTTGTAAAGACTCAGCATCAGTTTTGGCTGCAGTAATGTAGTAGAGATTGCCACTGTAGCATTGAACAGTTAACAGCTTCTTCAGCACATCCTGAGCCACCATTGTTTTCAGGATAACAATTCAAGCCCTGTCCAGATAGGATCAAGTGCACTTTAGAGCTTAACTGTAAAGGCTCAGGAAACATTGTATGAACTATTCAGCTATTCTTGTTCCAGATACAGTAACCCACAGTGCACTCTTGCACTTGTGCTAGAGCTCTAATGGCAGTAAAAGGACTCAGATCTTGTCATGTCTCAAGGAGGAGCCAGATGAAAACCATTACTTTCTTTAGATAAATGTGATCACTTAACTGGTCTGCCAGCCAATCAGATTAGTGGACTACTAATATTTAAAGAGAAGAAACCTCAGTCCAAACACAGGGAGATATTTGTGCTGCAATTCACATTTTCAGCTTCTTTATGCTAGGGTTGTAAGTATTTTTGCTCTTAAGCCCTGAAAATGATTTTTAGCGTAGTACAACAGGCCTGGTATTTCACTACTTTACCAAAAGTTGCATTTAGCTGCGTTCTCACCTATTTTTTAGCCAACTCTTGAGAGAACTGACTTACAGCTTTGGGAAAAAATGCATTGAAAAAGAGTAGATAACTACAACTGGAAGAAAGCTTTTTTTTAAAAAATAAAAAATAAAAATAAAAATAAAAATGCAGGATCAGGAAAGGCCAAACAGCAGTATTTAATAGTAAGACAGTGGAGAGGAGATGTACTATAAAGCTGTACTCTAAATGAAACACATTGAGAGATAGTAAACACTAATCTAGGTAATGGACACTGCAGATGCACTGCCCATAAAAGTAATAAAGAAATNCAGTATTTAATAGTAAGACAGTGGAGAGGAGATGTACTATAAAGCTGTACTCTAAATGAAACACATTGAGAGATAGTAAACACTAATCTAGGTAATGGACACTGCAGATGCACTGCCCATAAAAGTAATAAAGAAATGGTGTGTGCATGCAAGAAGACTTGACACAAGGGATACTGTTAAAAAAATATATGTACCTGAGAGCTGATACACAACATGCAAGACATATGCCTTCAGAGGCATAGAGGGTTTCCTCTGTGGTACATTATCTAGAAACAATTTGTAAAGTAGAAATACATTATTCAAACCACCCTGGGAGAACTATGCTTTAAGGATATGTATTTTCATACTTGCTAAAAGCAATAAGGGAGCTGTCACTGTACCTGATCTTCAGATTCATTTAAAAGACATTGCTTAGAGAGGAAGGAGGTCTTGTCATAGCATGCAGTAAAGCAAGAATTCTCCAGAACTGAGATGCTACAGTTATTTCCTCAGAAGAAAGAGGCAATGTAAAACCTCTGAAGGACTCCACTGCTAGTTGTCTCCACTCAAAGAGGCTACACAGCTCTTCAGCATTCTAGTCTGTAGTTCACTCTCTTAAAATGTTACACTTGAGCTAAGCAAAAAAGAAACAGGATTTTCCAACAAGATGAAACACTTCCAAAATTTGTGCTTGTTTAGAAAGTCTAGTGGCTGCCTTGCCAAGTTTTATCAATAAACAAAGCCATGTGATGACATTCCAGCTTTTGTCTTATTTATGTTTTCCAGTTCATCATTCCACAAAATCCCTCAGAAAATATAATAACCAAAGGATAAAACGAACTTTCCAAAAAGCCAGTTCATATCCATACTACTTTCATTAGTTTAAAATGAATGCAAGGCGATGGCTTTAGGGATAAATTATATTTCCTCTCATCAGTTAAAAAAAAAAAAAAGTTATAAGTCAAAATTCTTTTCTGCAAACATAATATTAATGGATGTTGAAGGAGCAAAGCAACAGAGATTGTCACTAGAAGATGGAACCAAAGTAAAATCAAAACTGAATGAGTCTAACACAAAAGCTGTATGTGTAATACCTAGATACATAAATTGAAGAACAGGTGCAGCACAAAGTTCAGTCAAGGGTCTGAACTGGCTCATGGCAACACGTGGAAGTATGATAAAGTTAGTGAAGAGAGCAAAGGTGTGGTCACACTATAAAAATAAAGCAACTAATCAACCGTGCAAAGCAAGGCTATAAAATCACTGCAATCTCTTCCATATATAGTCTCAGGTGTGCTGGAACCAGCAACCTCTAGATTGGTCATTGCATTTCTGCTTTGCTTTATGTTCCATAGTCTACCTACTAGGGAAAATGACTCTGGGGAGTGTTGCTGTACTGCAGCTGCACTAGGATTATAGTAAGAAGCTTCTGTGTTGTGTTGTGCCACAAAGTTTTTCTGGTTAGCTCCCAGATAACTTGAGGATCCATAATAGCATACTGCAGTACACTAAGGGATGGATCTGTCATTAATCTGTTCCCTTGCTATGACTTCTGTCTGTTGTGGAATCGTGTGCAGGACCTCCTCCAAGACCTTAAGCTGCACAAGAGGAGACACAGAAAAGCAGGTGATTTTCTGATGACTATCCTGAGCAAAAAAATTGAGAACTACTACCTAACACTCAACACTACAATGCATCCTCATATTCAGCCTCCAGATCCAACTGCAAATCTCCAAAGATGTACTGAGGTGGCATCTTGTCTGAGAATGCCTCACTCTTTCATTGTATATCCTGTTGAAGTAGGCAACATGAGTGGAAACACTACAGTTGATAGTCTAAATTGCAACTTTTAGAAGACCCATGGCAGAAGCAGGTTCCTGAGCTTGCAATATGTTGTCCTGCTGAATATCCACCACCACTTCAAAAGTAGAATCAAGCTTAAGATCTGTCATGCTGTTGACTACCAGTTAGGTTAAAAGAGTTCAAAAGTGAACCCTCTTCTGATGTAGGCAATTTATAGCATGTATCAAGGTGAAACTCTTTTATGCCTAGCTTCCTAGCAAGATGAGGCAGTTATAAAATAGTTCATCCAAAAAGGTATCAATCATGAAGCACACAGACATTGGTTATTCAGTGAGAAGTTCTGCTTCCTCAGATGAAGAGGATGATGAACACCATAGATGAAGTATGATACCACTGGAGACCACAACAGCTAGCAATAAACTGTCTGGAGTTATCTCCAGCACAAGGTAGGGAAAGATGTTCACTTTGGCTGGCATAGCATTTCTTCAAGTTGTGTCTGCATCACTAAATTAACTGTCCTGATGGATGCATTACAGTAAATTACACCAAATAGAAAACATCTCAGAAAGTTAATTAATCACCTTTCAGTGGGTAAATGTTTAAGTGTTTGCATTTCATTTTCCAGAAAAACCTAGCAAGTCTTTTCCCAAGGTATGAGACTGGCTCAGAAGTAATGCAAATAGCCACTGAGGTGTTTTGAGAGACCTATGCCTGATTTTTTAAGTGCCTAATTTTAGCACGTGATTTCTGACTGCAAAAATAGTGAAACAAGGTCTCACAGAGATTCCTTCTTCAGGGGAACTTCCCTCTGATATATTCTCTAAGCAGAAAATGTACTTCTCTGTTTCCCTCCTGCATGTTGTAGGAAGCTCTTTCTTGACTTCCTAAGGCCACAATTTAATGAAAGCTTTCACATGCAATGTTTTTTACTCTGCTATTCTGTCAAAAAGCCTGAAACAGGCTAGTTTAAAAGCTAGATCTTGGGCTACACAGGTGTAAATTCACACAGCTACACTAACTTCATGATTGTATTGACCAGGTTTGTTAAGTCAGATAAATATCTGTCCTACAGGTGCTGAGCCACAAATTCTTAAAAGTATGTAAGGTCTTTTCTTAGCGCTTGCAAGTGATTTAAATGGTGCATCTGAATTTTAGTGCTCTGACTGAAGTCAACATCTAGTTACATGATTTCTGTTGCTTTTAAAAGGATTTACCACTTCAGTAACATGGGAGATCTGCATAGTAGAAGCCCTGCTGATACTGAGAGAAAGCAGAACTCCCGCTTATTTCTCACTTTAAAACTCCGGTGTGGAAAGCCAAGTCCCACAGCCTTTCAGTTAGGCTTGGTTTCCACCTTTCAGAGTTTCTGGTTCAGGATTAAATTAAAATTCACCTTTAAGTTTCTTTCTGAGTCATCTACACATGGAAGCAGCATTTCTATTTTATCCTTTTAAGAGTGGGAATTAGACATTCCCTTTATGCTTACATAGAATCATATGTCTGTACTACTCAGGAGTCTGAAGAGGTGATAAGGATAGGTGTTTTTTCATTAATAGCACATAAAAGATATTCTGGAGGCTTGTAGGTGGGAAAGCAGGAAGAAAAACACTGGACAAGGCCTTCATCTGGTGTAAGCTAACAGAAATGTGGTGAAATCAGTGAATCTTGTGAATTTACACAAACCTCCAGGCTTTACGTTAATGAAGAAGTACTATTCAGCAGTCACATGCACTCTTACCTGTATGAATATTATTGCAGATGAAGGCAGGGGTGCTCATCTATAAAAGACAGAGTGGATGGCAAATGAAGCTAAGTGACGACCATGATCATCAGACATGCAGGAGAATGACAGCAGATCCTAAACACAAACATGACTAATATAATGGGAAGGAGTACTTTTAATTTTGAGTTACTCTGAGACAGGTAACTGAGCCAGGGGGCTGAATAAAGACAGATATGGACAAAAAGACCAAGGGAACAAAATTATGCTAGCCAGGTCTCATTGCCTGAAAGATGAATAGGTTTAGACACTCACACCTTTACAAAGACTAGCTGTCATGGCTCGAGACCTTAAATGTTATCAGCTCATTATTTTTGGTAACTGAGACGTTATGGAGTAACTCAGGACACAGAGGTAACCAGGTAGCACTAGGAATGGCTTCAGTGGTGAACCAGCAGATATAAAGACAACAATAACTTCTCTGTTTTTTTCCAATGCCTGTTTTTCATCCTTAAATGGTTTAACATTTCTCTGCTCTTGTAATTCATCAAAAAGAAAGGGATTCCTGCAGAGGATTCCTGCAGGTTACTTGTAACAGGACAAAGTCAAGTTTAACCCTGGCCTGAAATACATCCCATTTCTCTAAAAAAATATCAGACAGCATGAGGTGCCTCAGAGGCACAAGCAGGTGTTCTACTTGCCTAAGGTTTTTTCAGCATTTCAGTAAAGAGTCCAGTGTATCAAGTATTGTCTGAAGAGTCTAATTTCAGATCCATCTCCACAGGAAACCAAGAATATAATTCAAGGATATACAGCATAGTAAAATGTATGCCTTACACCACCACTCCTCCCATGTGACTACACATGTCCCAGGAAAAAGAAGTGGGCAGGATGGAATTATCTCAGCATAGATACAGCTTTCAGGCTGTTCGGAAAACAGTGCCTTTGGATTCACTGGGTCTCAAGGGAGGAAGGAGTTCCTATGTATTGGGAATTAGAGGTCTTATCGATAATAACCACTGTACTGCTTTAGTTTTCTTACAACTAGCTAACTGAAAGCAAAGAAAGTAATAATGTTCTGAAAATTCAAAACTGAAGTGTGTCACCCTTCAAGTCCATTTGCTCCTAGCTGTACGTGTTCAGCAGGATTAATCCAGTAATGGGTAAGACCATAGCTCTGTAGGAACAAGGACTGTGTGCGGTTCTTATGCCCTTGAGTTCCCTCAGGCATGAAATTACTATTCCTATGTGATACCTCATGGCCCCTTGAGTCATCTGGGTGGAAGACAGACAGAAACAGAGCATGCTGTTGGCAAAATTCAACATTGTTCCCAATAGCATTGAGCATAGGATATGAAGGTGCTTCCCTGTCTAGAACCATCTTTCTCCTGCACTGGTTTCTGCGCATCCTGTGAAGCTGATATGTCTTTCATCAGTAGACTAATGGCTCTCCAACTCCAAAAGCTTTGAGGGAAAATGGACCCCAAATATAGACAATCACAGTGGAGAAAAAATATTTTCTCATCATATGTTAACACTTCCCTAAGAAAGCCCAAAAGCTACATCGGGAAAGCAAAAGGGAGAGGAACATAAATCTGCTAGATAGAAGTATGCTATGGAAGCTAGAGTGCTATTTCTTACCTCATTGAAAGGGATTGAAAGTTTGAGCTTCATTAAAAAGCAGCAATAGAATCAAAAAAGGAATGTGAGACAGCCAGTGATTTTTAGGAAGAGCAAAGCTTCATTTCTTACTAGACTTGACATTTTACAACTTCTCTGTTGGGTAACCTGGGCACTCTTATTAACAAGCAGAAAGCCCTATGTAACAGAATGCCTCACATTTTTTCAGAACAGGATGAATTTTCCTGGTTTTCCCTGTAACTACCTCAGTCTAAGACTACTTTGTTTCTCCTTTTTCTTTTTTTTTTTACATATGCAAGCACTTTTCATGAATGTATTTACTATAGGGAAGTGTCAATGACAAAAATAGTTATATAAGAGTAGCTGTATTTTATGAACCCATTTTGGATGAAACATGTTTTTTACTGTTTATATGTTGCCCTCCAAGACTGAAAT
Source organism: Agapornis roseicollis (assembly GCA_002631895.1). Lineage (NCBI taxonomy): Eukaryota > Metazoa > Chordata > Aves > Psittaciformes > Psittacidae > Agapornis > Agapornis roseicollis. The sequence goes on from NDXB01000109.1 coordinate 183,183, forward strand.
TGATATGAAGTAATACAGGTGATTTGTGGCAGACAGTCTATTAAAGAAGAGCATTCCTTCTTATAAGGACTGTAAACCGCTGGCATGAGTGATTACACACTAAGCTTTCCATTAATTATCTTCATTTAATATGTCAAAGAGGGCTCATGTCCTTTTGACAAGCTGAGAAAAGCAGAAGAAATCTGTAGCACTCTCATCCCTTTCCCCAAACATCCCCCAGAAAAGAAAACCATTTTTTTTCCTCCCTCAAATTCTCAGACAAAATCTAAACTATAATAAATAGGCTGCAGAGCTAACTGGCTTACAACATCAGAGTTTCTGGATAAACCACATATCTTTATGTCAGGCAAAGTTGAACCCTGTATTAAATTACCACCTCAGTTCAGATTCAACTGCAGGCAGGAACTTGCTCCTTCAATTGGTTATAAACACACAAAAGAGTTACTGTTTGTCTTGATATGTGGGGAAAAGGAGATTCTCTTTATAGGCTGAACAACTTCCCCTCAGGGTTAATACGGAATATATTAACATCATTTCTAGAAGCCCCCCAAAAGTTGGGGGCCTGTATGTTTTAGGTGCTATAGGGGATAGAGGAAAATAGTTCTGAGCTACCCCCAGGCCTTGGGGTGAGAAATACATACGGCAAAGTCTTCTGCTTCATCTGCTGTTCAGCTGACTTGTCTATTTAATGCTTTTCCATGGGGTTCCTGAACATATCATTAAAAGCTCCACAGGTTGCAAAAAAAAGTTTAGTTATGGATTACATCATATGCCAATTCTTCCTTTCTCATATATTTCATATGTCTCATATATGCTATATTTCAGGCAACACGGTCAGAGCTGCAGAAAGAATAGCTCTGGAGTGGAGGTCAGCAAAAGGCTGGCTGTGTGTTGGGAAAGGAAATACAGGGAGTAACTACTCCGGAAGTTTCTCAGATGTGGTATAAATTACCACTGGCAGACCGCTGGGTTGGAGTTTGGATGTGCACCTTGTGTGAGACACATGGTCAGGTTCTGGCAGGACGGCTTTGCCTCCCCAGAGCAGTTACTGAACACAATACTATATGAACAAGTTAATTTTGGAGAATTTGTATGCCATGTCCATGGAAATTGTAAATTTTCTTTCTCCAGAAGCCTTAAAACATTCCTGTACTGTAGGCTGGTGCTCTGCTACAGAGGTCTGCTGCTATTCCTCAGTATTTGAAAGCATGGCTCTTCATCTTTGCCTGTGTTTTTCCATATAACACTGAAATTTCTCATCTTGGATTAAAAGATAAGTCTGTAAGAAACATGGCATATTCAGCTGGTATGTGCTTTGACCAGCAAGAGGTGACAGTGATAATGCATCCTGAGCTAAGATGTAAGTAAAGCATACTGGGTAAATGAGAAAAAGATGGAAAAGAAAGAATAAAGAAAATATTTGAAAATAAAATAAAAAAAAAAACAACCCAAAACTTGTTTTTAAACCACTATAGAAAAGATATATTTTGCCTAGCCGTGAATGTAGCAACTCAAATGTAGGACTGGTAAAGAATGAATTTGCCAAACTGCTTGAAATACAGTTTCTGTGTTCTTTCTCAGTGACAATATTCAGGTTGGAAAACAAACCTTCTGGAGGTCATTTAGGCCTCTCCTGTGCTCAAAGCAGGGTGTTCGTTCTAGTTTTAATCAGATGATGAGTAAATATTTTTTTAAACTATGGTGACAAACTGTGGTCTCCCAAGACCACAGCTTGAACTGATGCAACACTTGCATTGTTCTTGTTTCTCATAACATTTTATTGAAAGATTTGGAGGGTTTTCTTTTTTAACAAAGATAATAGTAACACAAGCACTGAGGAAGTCAATATTCTAACCATATCTAGTGACAATATCTTTCTTGGAGTTTAAAGAATGGACTGCTTTTAAATGGGGCTCAATTCTAGAAAGCATGTGACTGAATAAGACTGTTCTAGTTAATTGTGAGCTCTTTGTAAGTTAAAGACATTGCAGGACTCCTTTATGTCATGGGACTGGCTATTTCCTACTGCGTGGAAGAGAAATGGGGGATGAGATAGCAAAGCTGACACCTCGTAACTACCACAGTTTGCAGCCTGCTTTCTCCACAAAATTAAGGCTTTAAAAAGGATCTTTCTAGTAGATTCATGTAAGGGTGAGACAGTGATTTATTCGGTCTTCCTGAATGCTCACCACACCTTGAAGGTGAACAAAAATAGGAAAATTATATCAACTGCAGCACCAGGTGCTAAACCTTGTTCAGAGAGCTGTTTTGCACATAAACCACCTAATTACAGCCTCTGATTTATTTATTTATCTTTGGTCCCCTGGTAGCATGCCAGCAACAACCAGCTCTTGGAAGCTGCCTTACTCTGTTATGTCCCAGTTCTTAAACAGCATGAAAAGAACCTTGTATAAGTTTGCGATTTAACACAATTTCTCATTATTTTTTTCATAACCTTTAGGTTTTGTAAGATCTATGCTAACATCATACAAGATAGTTTCAGGTTAAATGGCAGTGTATAGATAAATGAGGATATGATATGTTAAAGAGAAGTGGCTTTGCCATTCTCATTTTTGAAGCTTCTGAAATCTAAATTAGCCCTACTCCATTGATTAAAAATGGTGCTTACAGTGATTTGCCAAAAAATGCTGTTCTGAAATTTAAATTAGGCTAAGTATTTTCTAGCAGACTGCCATAACAATTTTCTAAAGTAATAAGATCAGTTACCAGAATTAATGATACATAAAATTCATTTTATGATTTTACTTACATTACCTTGCTTCCTCTCCTCATCTGTTTTCAAACCAAGTCCCATAACTTTATAATGTATTTTTACACCATGCAATGACCCTTCTTGCAGCTGAAAGGACAACACCATTCATTGCAATCCTTTTAAAATTGTTGATTGTTCAGGAGTGAAATTGCTAAGCCACTGTCCATCATATTTGAAAAATCATGGCAATCAGGTGAAGTTCC
>NDXB01000110.1:0-14991 GCA_002631895.1 Agapornis roseicollis
CTTACGTGGCTGGGAGGTCGCTCTAGAACTGTCTCTTTTTAGGAGTCCTGGTATAAAATCAGTCAGGTTTTGTCAGTTGAGTTTAACCAGGAAAAAGGGGGGTTTTAATTCAGTTCTATTACGTGTATGTCTCCCTTTGAGTCTGTTTTTCATATCTCCTCTCCTGTGGGTTCAGGCAACAATCAAGGGGACCTCAAGTTTCAGTGCTGAGCAAGAAGCACAGGCTCTAAGGAAGGCTATGAAGGGATTTGGTAAGTTGGTCTCCATTCATTATTAAACCTCTGCTTTCCCCCAGGCACTGGGAAGGTTTTGTCTGGTGGCTTGTTAGAGGGGAAGTCCAGCCATTGTCATTGCCTCATGAGGGCACTGAAAGGAACTGAGTGCTTAAACCCAACTGGAAATCCAAGACATGGCCACAAAGCCATCCTTAGTCAGGTTCTTGTCTGTCCTGTGGTGTGGCACTGCCATGCTGCTGGCTGGGTTAAAGCACTCGTGTACACTGATCTAGGCCCCAGTGCTGTTGAGAACCAGGTGTGTGAGGAACAGAAGATACTGAGAACCAGGTTGTGTAAGGAATGGAAGATTAGGGCTAATGGCACACTCTGGACAAGACCAGATCATGTATCTCATTCCTGAGCAAGCAGCTTGACTGGTTTGCATTGCTTTCTTCCAGGCACAGATGAAGATGCCATCATTGACACCTTGACCAAGCTAAACATTTCCCAACGTCAGCAGGTTCTGATCACGTATAAAAGCACTATTGGCAGGGTAGGTGGTCTTCAGAGGTGTGTGTCTGTGGCTTTACCTGGGAGATGCAGGCATTCTGGGGTTATAGCACTTGGGTGAAATGAGAACAACATCCTAATTTCCACAACAGTAAGGTCAGCACAAGTTTTCCCTGGCCAAATTTGGTTTGGCCTTGTTCTCTTTAGAGCAATCATTCATCCAGGGAGTGTTGGAGCATGAAGAAAAGTGGTGAATGCGTTTGTTCTGTTCTCTAAATCTGTTTCTCCCAACTCATTTCTCCTCTCTCCATCTTCTAGGATCTGATTGATGACTTGAAGTCTGAGCTGAGTGGGAACTTTGAGAGGGTCATTGTTGGTATGATGACTCCTGCCATCATGTACGACGTGCATGAACTGAGGAGGGCTATCAAGGTTTGGGATTCTCCCTTTTGTGTCACCTTTTCTAGTCAGTTTAGTGTGATAGGCCATAATTATACATTTAGCATTAATTTATTAGTATGAACTTCTATGTAAGTAGAAAAATACCCTAATGCTCATGGATCTTGTCTTTGCAACTCCCCAGGGAGCAGGAACAGATGAAGGTTGCCTGATTGAAATCCTGGCTTCTCGCTCCAATGAAGATATTCGGCGCATTAATGAGAACTACCAACTTGGTACGTGCTGCACACTGCAAACCATCACCACACTGACTGAGAGTCACTGGTGTGCACACATGGAGGTGTGCAGAGGAAGGAGAAAGGTCTGATGGCCTTTAGATGTGACAAATGAGCCGATACAGCTATTACCATTTGTCCAGAGAGAATGCCTGAGTTAAACAAGTGTCAGCAGCAGCACTGCTAAAGCCTCGAGGGTTGGAATTTCACCCAGAAATTGAATCGGCATAAAGAAAATGGGATGGAGAAGGGCAATGATTGTCCCACTGTGCTGGGCACTGGGGAGGCTGCACCTCGAACCCTGTGTTCAGCTCTGAGCCCCTCACTGCAAGAGAGACATTGAGGTGCTGGAGCAGGGCCAGAGAAGGGCAATGGAGTTGGAGCAGGGCCTGGAGCACAGTGTGATGGGGAAGGTATAGGGGGCCTGGGGGGTTCAGATGGAGAAGGGAAGGCTCAGGGGGGACCTGATGGCTCCCTCCAAGTGCCTGACAGGAGAATGGAGCCAGGAGGTGGGGGTCAGTTTCTTCTCCCAAGTAAGAAGGGATAGGACAAGTGCAAGGTTAATGATTGGACTTGATCTTAAAGCTCTTTTCCAACCTAAACAATTCTATGGTTCCATGACGTTTAGGGCCAAGAGCAGATTGATACACTTACCTAGCTTACAGCTGGCAAATACTGTGGAGAAACACTGTCCAGGTGGTGGACCTGTTCCTAACAGATGTCATCTGTGTGCTCTTGCTAGAGTATGGCCGTACCCTTGAGGAGGACATTGTCTCTGACACATCTTCCATGTTTCGAAGAGTCCTCGTGTCCCTCTCGACTGTAAGTCCCAGCTAAGGGAAACAGGGAATCTTCCTGTTGCTGATGAATGTGCCTCTCGTTTCAGTGAGGAGGTGTTTCAGACTGGCTTTTATTTCACTTACCTTGCTTTTCACCTCAGCTGTGTTTCACACATGGCTATTCCCTGCAGGCCTCTGGGTATGCATTAATGCCATGTGCTCTTCATAAAATGGGCCAGGTAGAGTGTATTGCTGCTCATTTCAGAAGTACAAATCACGTCTGAGCCAGACTTTGCTGTATTTGTGAGCCATCCTATCATTTTAAGGATCCCATTATGCATCTCCAGTAACCTGTTTTGAATGGGGAATTTGCAGGATTTGCTTCCATTAGTTGCTCTGGTGAAGTGAGGTTTTCACCCTTCTGTCTCCGCAGGGCAATAGGGATGAGGGAACCTATGTGGATGATGCCCTTGCTCAACAAGATGCTCAGGTGTGTAACAACTTGCCTCCTTGCAAGAACTGCCTGTTCTTGTACGTGCGATGTGTGGGGCACCCCTGCTTTTTCTAGACCTCACGTTTTTCAAGGTAGAACAGTAACCCTGAAGCATCCACAGCAGTGCCCAAGGTGGAGACCTGGGCTCTGTTCTCACTTTTGACCCTTAGAGAAGCCACTTTGCTGTTCTGACTCAGCTGATGAAATGGGGTTAATGGTTCTAACCTCCTGTGCAACTCTGTGGTGAGAGGTCTCAACACAGGCTGGGGTTTTGGGAGGGGAGGTGACACTTCCATTGAGAGATGCTGTACTTGGTTAGTAGTTGTTGGAAAAGATCTGTGCTCTGGACAAGCTTCAGGCCAGCAGTGCTCAAGCACCAAGGATCTCCTCTTACAAGGTCATCTGCTTAGCGCATGAGGGAAAGGCAGTGGATGTTGTCTACCTTGACTTTAGTCAAGCCTTTGGCATGGTTTCCCAGAGCATTCCACTGGAGAAACTGGCTGCTGATAACTTGGATGGGTGTGCTGGTCACTGGGTAAACTGGCCTAGGGACATGGTTTAGTGGTGGACTTGGCAGTGTCAGGTTAATGGTCTTTCTGGTCTCCTCAATTAGCCTTGCTTTGTCTATTCTTAATGTCTTCAAGTGCCTGTATGAAGCTGGGGAGCAGAGATGGGGAACAGATGAGGTACAATTCATGGCCATCCTCTGTACACGGAACAGATACCACCTACTAAGAGGTAGGATTCTCTGCGGTGTCCTGGATGTTTTTTCCTTGTTTGAGGAAGATACTTTATACTTCCTCATGAACTGATTGTGAACAGCAGGTATCCTAGAGCCCAGGTGTGTTCAGTTCTTCAAGACCATTTTATTCCCTCCTGAGACAAAAAAGGGACTGGAGAAAACTCTCGATACAACCTGCCTCAGCCTATGAAGTGTAGATGTTGAAGTGTGACTTCCTTTGGGGCAGAGCATTTAAACTGCCATCACTAGCAGTTCTGTAGAATGCTAGCAGCAGCGATAGGCCAATTAGCAAGACTTGATTAATTAAAATGAGTTATTTCTGTGGGTCAAGCCCTTACAATGTTACAGTAATGGTACAGAGTGAATATGAGGAGCTTGATCTTACAAAGTGATCCCCGATGATTTACACACTGTATGCCCTGAAGCTGTTTCTGTCACTGACTCTTCCTCCTAGTTTTTGATGTCTACAGAGGAATTGCTAATAAGGACATAACAGAGAGCATTAAATCTGAGATGTCAGGAGACCTGGAAGATGCTTTGTTGGCTGTGGGTGAGTTCCCTGCTTTTAAACTTCGGCTACAAAGTACTTAAGCAATCAGAGAGGTTGTATCTTGCCCTGGCTGGCTGCTGACAGAGCTTCACAGGGCAGATCCATTGGGGTTTTTTTGCAACCCACAGTGGTTTAATCTATGCAAGTACAATTGGGTGAGAAAATCCTGTGCTTTATGACATTCTTTGCTTTCCCAAGTGAAGCTTTGGTAGCTGACATTTGCTGTCAGGAAGCATTAAAGCCTTGAAGAAAATACTGCTGTACCCTGGACACGGAGACAGGTCACTATGGATGTCTGCATTGTACTTGCTGTTTGTTGGCTTTGAATTGCATCTTTGCAGAATAAACACCTGCACTGAGGAAGCACTGTAAAGGTTGGGAAGATCCTCTCCTGTTCTTATTGGTATTAATTCTCTTGTTCTCATTCCCTTACAGTAAAGTGCATACGGAATAAACCTGCTTATTTTGCTGAAAGACTATATAAATCCATGAAGGTAAAGAGCTTTTGGTGTCAGATTATTTTCCCTTCCCTTTGCCTTTCCTTGCTCAGTCGATAGCATCACAACAATCATGATGGGTCCCTCCGTCAGTGCAAAGATGCTCTAACTAGGAGCAAATCCCATGGAAGACCAAGTGATAAAACCTGTGTGTCTGTCACTGGTTTATCCAAAATGCTTTGTACTTAGTTGTAAAGTTGTTTTATTTCTTTAGGGCTTGGGAACAGATGACAACACGCTGATCAGAGTGATGGTGTCCCGCTCGGAAATAGATATGCTGGACATCAGAAGGGAATTCCTGACCATGTATGGGAAATCCCTCTACTCCTTCATTAAGGTGAGCTTTCCAGTGTTGGAAACAAGGAGCTGGATTGGCTAAGCAGCTTGAAGGAGACAGGTTCCTGCTTGACGTCTATTGGGTGTTTCAGAGGAGGTGGAATTAAGGAGACTTTACATTTACGTACTGAAAATGTTCCCGAATGTGCTTAAATTGCCAAAGAGGACACAAACCCTACAACAATCATATGTGCTGGGAAGAACCCAGCCTTGCTTGGAGATGTAAAACCTAACCACATTCCTTTTTCCTTCTCTTTCCAGGGAGACTGCTCAGGAGACTATAGGAAAGTGCTGCTCAGGCTCTGTGGTGGGGAGGATTAAAGGATGCCTGGTTACTGTCTGGGTGATGGGAAGTAACTGATCCTAAGGATTTCTTTCTTTTAATTTTTTCCCAGTTATCTTATTAATTGCAATGAGCATTGACTTGGGTTAATGTTCTGGTTAGATAATGGCCATTCCAATTGACCCTTTCAATGTGCTTTTATGCTTGGAACACCCATTTGCCTACTACTTGGGCTAGTAAAGCCCATCTTAAACAGAATGCTGTAGCCCTATATATAAAAGCTAAATCATTTCCTGGCAAGCTGTCCCTTTGCTGCTGCAAAACTTGTCAACTGAAGCAAACTTGGATGCAGAATGGGAGAGGCAAAATGAACCTCACTAATAGAGTGCAGAATGCTTCAGTTCTTGCAAGATAATTAAACCACAACTTAATCATCTGAAATACAAGCATATTTAGGTCTTAACTTGCCCTGTTAGCGTGGAGCATTATNCACTAAAATAGAGTGCAGAATGCTTCAGTTCTTGCAAGATAATTAAACCACAACTTAATCATCTGAAATACAAGCATATTTAGGTCTTAACTTGCCCTGTTAGCGTGGAGCATTATGCACTTAATGTATATATTGCCTATAGAGCTGTAGGAAAGGAAGATGTCATGGGTGACACCAGAGGAATCTCCTGCTGCCCTGGTTATGCAGGAGCCCCATGTTCTTGGCCTGTCTTCTTGATATGAATCATGAAGGTTCTATTACAGACCCTTCCTCTGGATAAAGTGATGCCATTAGAATGGTGCCTTTTAAAAACCTCATCAGCACTCCCTGGTGCCTTAGAGGAGGTGCCTTGTCCTGGCTGGAGCCCTGTGTGATGCTGTTCGTAGAGGGTCCTGGTTTGTATCTCCAGGCCAGCCTCTGGAAGAGGCTTTTCCCTCAGCCCCTACACACCTGCCTGTTAAGCTGAGCATTGTTTTCAGTACAAAACTGTGCTTCTGGCTTGGCTTAGCAATTCAAATAGCTTTTAAATAACCCCATTTTGAAGGCATCAGATAGGGGCTGGACTTCAAAGGTACCAATACTGATACAGCCTACACCCAATTGGGACACTCATTTTCTTCTAACTTAGGCTACTGTTGGCTTGAATAGGAGATACTGCTGTGGCCTCAGCTAAAATCCTTTTCTTCCTTTCTGTGCTGCAACTGGAGACACATTCCTTAGTTTTGGTGGGAATGGAGGCAGAGCTTCTTCCAATGGAACTTTGTCCAGTGCCGCTGAAGCTCAGTGAAAGAAGAATTGTCTTACCCAGTGCTTACCAGGTGCACTCAGGCTTGGGTTTGTGTTTAAATGCCTTATGTTATGTTGCTGACTTTTTAATAATGAATAAATGATTTGTTTCCATAGCTACTGCTGGGACTGTGCACGCTGGGGAGGTGATGGGGAAGTAACCACAGTCATCTCATTCCCAACAATTCCTGTGCTCTGCGGGCACTTTCTTTGGCCTCAAGCTGTGCTGGGACAGGTTTAGGTTGGATAGTAGGAACAATTCCTTCACCAAAGGGGTGGTCAGGTGTTGGAACAGGCTGAGGGATAAGGTTCACAAAACAAGGCAAAAGGCCAGGTCCTGCACTTGGGACACAACCATCCCCTGCAGCGCTCCAGGCTTGGGGAATTGTGCTCATGGGAAAGGAGCTGATGAACGGAGCTGATCATGAGCAGCTTGTGCCCAGGCAGCCCCCAGCATCCTGGCCTGGATCAGCACCAGAGCAGGGACTGGTGAGGCTGCACCTCGAATCCTGTGTTCAGCTCTGGGCCCCTCACTCCAAGAGAGACCTTGAGGGGCTGGAGGGGGGCCAGAGCAGGGCAATGGAGCTGGAGCAGGGCCATCAGTGTGATGGGGAAGGGCTGAGGAACCGGGGGGGTTCAGATTGATTCGGAGGAAACTCCAGGAACTCGCCAACAAAGCTTCAAGCTGACCCGCAGGTATTCTTTATTGCAGCACTGGGATACAGGGGGATCGCTCCTCCAAGCCTGTCTCTGCCAGGCATCAACCAGGCTGTCGTTATATTGTCCTTAAACATACATATTCATTAGATTACATACATTCCATCATACTTCTTAGAGAATGCCTCCTGTAAGCACACAAAAATGTAGCAGTGGGCTTTCGGACCCCCGGTGGTTATTTCTTCATCCCTTTGTTGTCCTATCAGTAACCACCGGGTGGTTCTGGCAAAGCTTATCTGGGTAATTCTCGTTTGCTCTAACAAAGCCTGACGTTCGTGAGGTTCCTTTCTTTACAGCCCCATTGTTCAATGGAGAAGGGAAGGCTCGAACAGGCGTCGGTACCGCTGCACCCGCTTATCCCAAGGCTCGCTCCCCGCCCGGACAGCCCCACCGCTGCTGCTCAGGACCGCCCCGCGCAGGCGCAGAGCCACGGCGGCCGCTAACGGCCTTAGCGGAGGCTCGGCCGCTCCGGAGCGGGCCGCGGCCATGGGCTTGCTGCTGAGCCAGGGCCTGCGGCGGCACCGGGACCCGCTCCCCCCCGGTGGGTGGGAGCCCGGGGACAGCGGCGGCCGCGGCATCAAGAGGGGCCGCGGGGACAGCGAGAGCGACAGCGGCGACGAGCAGCTCCACAGCGGCCGCCGCAGGTCGGGGCTGTTGTGGAGGGGGGGGGGAGAACCGTGAGTAGCGGCCTGCGAGGGGGCTGCGGGCCTCGGTGAGGGCCGTGGTGTCGGCGGAGCGGAGGGAGGTGGTGCCTTGAGGGGTGATCAACCCCGTGCTGGGTGCTTTGTGCTCGGTGGTGGTTATGGGCCTGCGTTTGCCGTTGTGTACAGGAAGAAGTTCAAAAGCACGTCTGAGTACATTTACCTGACGCTGTTCTTGAACGGGGAGAACAGCGATATCAAGATCCGTGCCCTGGGAGAGGAGTGGAACTTGCACAAGATATATCTGTGCCAGGTAAGGGGCCTGCTTACCCGCAATAGGAGCTGTATAAGGTGATGCCTGGGGAATGCTAAGTGTGACTTGAGATAGTTTTGTTCCCTTATATATTAGCTCACAGGAGGTTGGAGTGAGCTGGGTCAGGCTCTGCTCCCAAGGAACAAGGGATGGGACAAGAGGAACCGGCCTCAAGCTGCACCAGGGCAGGTTTAGCTGGAGCTGAGGAACAATTCCTTGCCCAAAGGGTGCTCAGGCATTGGAACAGGCTGCCCAGGGCAGGGCTGCAGGCACCATCCCTGCATGTGTGCACACCCCTCAGTGCCGTGGGTTAGCCTTGGCCAAGCGGTTGGACTTGATCTTAAAGCTCTTTTCCAACGCGGTTGATTCCATGATTCCATGCTGTATAGAACTCTGGAAAGGGCAGGAAAGGCATTTGTGTGTAGCCAAAGGTTGAGCAGGGGCAGCCAGCTCTGGACAGAACAGTGTTTGCCCAGGGGACAGCTGGCAGACACAGCTTTAGGTGTCTTTAATTGGCTTTAGTTGGGATTTTGCCTCTTCCTAGCAAGGGGAAGGTGGAAGTGGTTGGACAGCCCTGTCTTGTGCAGCATCAAGGAAGGCCGGTTGCTATTTCCACTTGTGTCTGTCATTGGAATGATGTGAGTACAGCGGAAATGCCTTTGGAGGTTAAATAACTCTCTGTGAATTACTCGTGATGGCTCCTCTTAGCTTGGTCTTAATGTTTGGGTGTCCCTCATCTCCCACGTTACTGCATTGAGTTTGCTAAATGACATTTACTTGCTGCTCTGCCTGTTGATGCAAATCAACAGATCCTGGATTCCAGATTTCTGGAGCAGATCCTCCAGAAATGGAGGATTTCCTTTTAACTGATGCTCTTTAGTAAAATGATCATTCCTCAGGAAACTGAGGAGTTGATCTATGTGGCAAAGCTAATGCAGCCTCATGAGGGTTCATTGGTAAGAGGGATGAGGCCCTGGCTTTGAAAGGAGGTTTGACTGTTGTCATAGGTAGGGGATGTCCTGAAGGGACAGAAGCATTTACATCATCAGGTAAAATCAAAGTTGGATTGCATGGGACTTGCTGCCCGGAGGTGAGATGCTGAGGTAAGAGGTCAGGGAAGGTGCTGTACAAATAGGCTTTATTGATCTCTCAGGTGAAGTTTGATGCGTGATAGCATTTCATAATGGGCACATCTGCTGCTGAGAAGGAGAATCATGACTCCTAATACGACAGTATGTTTCACTTCATTTGGTTGGAAACTATCTGATTCTAGTTTTATGTGCCTTACCCTTTAGAATCAAAGATCTCTCTACATCAGTGCTGCATGTGTATGAGTCCTTGGTATGAGACTACAACCTTGTACCTTAGTTTGTATGTCTTGCATGCTTTCCTTTCTACCCCCCCCAATACCCAAACTGGCATTCCCTAATGCCTGCGGGATTTGTTGTCCACCAGTAACATTAAGGACTAAGTCCTTGGACTAATTATATCCCTAATGGTGGTGTGATTTGAAGGAAAAGAGCTTATGTGGCTTTTCTGGCCCTTAAAAGCTCTTTACTTACTGTGATTACAGACCTGGAGTCCAAATCTTCTATGCACGTTTTCACATTCAGAAACAGAGCAAGCACAATTCATCCTTTCTCAAGTATGTCAGAATGTTGGAGCCTGTGGAAAGTTCCTTTAATGCATTTTTGATCTGCATAAAGTTAAATATTAACTGGTTTTCATTCCTTGTGCTGCTTTTAACAGCTTTAATTGGAATGAGATCTCTTACTTGAGTTCTTCTCTCATCTTCCCTCGTAGTCAGGCTACTTTTCCAGCATGTTCAGTGGATCTTGGAAAGAATCCAGCATGAACACCATAGAACTGGAGATTCCTGACCAAAATATTGATGTAGAAGGTGAGTGGGAACCTTTTATTCAAAGAAAACCCTGAAGCTTGAGGTTAAGTTAAACCTGGCAAAAATGACTGGAAAGATAGGCTTTATTTTTTAAGGATAACTTTGAAACCAGTAAGTAAGAAACTTGGGAGAATGAGTGCTGTGCTCGTTCAGTTTTGAGCTGAACTGGGGTCACCAACAGAGTTGTATCCATTTCTGTACCTCCAAGCTGGGAGGAGCAACCACGTGTTCTGTTGTTTTGGCATCCGTGCTCTTGAGATCAACTCTTGTGCAGAACCAAGTGTGAGGGTGAATTCCATCTTCCTCTGTCTGGTCTTGAAAAGCTCAGTCAGAGCAAGGTGACAATGTTTTGCTGTGCTTCCAATCACCATGGGGCAAGGAAGCAGTGTTTTTCAGAGGAGTAGCAGAGAAACTTGTAACATCATAGGAATGTCTCAATGTTCTGCTAGTGACTGGTTTCAGAGAAGGATCATGAGGTTTAACTTCTTTTCATCTGATTTTACTGCTCTCTTCATTGCTTCATGATGTGATTTTGTGGGTATTTTGTTTAAGTAGTGAAAGGACAGGACAAGGGGAATGGCTTTAACCTGACAGAGGGGATACTGAGGTGTTCTTCTCTGTGAGGGTGCTGAGGCGCTGGCACAGGGTGATGGCCCAGAGAAGCTGTGGCTGCCCCATCCCTGGCAGTGCTCAAGGCCAGGTTGGACACAGGGGCTTGGAGGAAGCTGCTCTAGTGGAAGGGGTCCCTGCCCATGGCAGAGGGTTGGAACCAAATGATCTTAAGGTGCTTTCCAACCCGAACCAGGCTAGGATTCTGTATTTGATTGGTTAACACCAGGTTTGTTTTCTGTTTCATTTGTGTTTGGGCTGATAAAGACTCACTTTATATCCAGAGCAAATAAGATTGTGGAGAATGGGTGCACACAAGTGGTCTGGCAGCATTTGAGGATTCTTTTAGTTACCTGTGCTCAATGTCCTACCTCTGATGCTTTTGCTCTTTTCAGCTCTACAGGTGGCTTTTGGCTCACTGTACAGAGATGAAGTGTTAATAAAACCCAGTCAAGTAGTTGCAGTTTCAGCAGCAGCCTGCATGCTGCAGCTGGTAAGTGATAAATATGCAACATTTTAATGCTTGTTTCTCAGATAAACAGTTGATAATGCACTTGGACGTGTGTGCTGCTTCACCCAGAGAAATGAATCATCTTTTCAGACCAGGTAGGGGAAAAACCCCAAACATAATGCAGTGGTTTGATTACAAATGCTGTGACAAAGATCCTGTTGTAATATTAAGTGCTGCTCTGGGAATCATATCTAGCAGTAGATTAAAACGTGTTTTAGCAGCTCATTTGTTCTGCCCTGAAGGTGTTCATTAAGCTTGTCTTTCACATGATGTATTCTTGAGAAAAAGCTCTATTTCTGAGGAATGTTGGCTTAGTATTTTGGATACTGGTCCCTGTAGTGTGTGTGGCTTTGGGAACTGTTGAGGCATGGAAATCTGTATGAACTGCCCAATCTTGGACACTTCCTGTTGGGAAATGTAAACTTTGCATTGTTTTTCCTCCCCCCAGGATGGCTTAATCCAGCAATGTGGTGAAACAATGAAGGAAACCATTAATGCCAAAACTGTGTGTGGTTATTACAAGGCAGCAGAGACATACGGCTTAGACTCTGTGAAGAAAAGGTAAGCCTTGATTTCTCCAAGCTGCTTTGTCCATTGCTATTTTACAGTGTCAATGTGCAATCAGTAGGATAGCACCATGTTGACTGTTACTGCTTTAAAGCTCTCTGACTTGGGCTGTGCTTGTCCTGTTTGGTTTTCCAGTTTCCACTAGAATCGATAACCTTAAAATTGGTGTAGATGAGCACAGATGGATTGGCTTTTGCTGTGAATAAATGGATTACTGAAGTATATTAGGCTTCAGTGTAACAATGAAATAATGCTTCTGATCACTGACTGTTCTGTCACAAAGCTGCTTTAACGTGCAGAACCTAAGCTTAGCTTTATTTAAATAGGGTGGATAATTACACACTGGGGAGCAGAATGCTGAGGTCAGTCCTAACTGCTTCCTTCTGCTGCGAGTTACTATGTGCTCAGAGCCTTTTGTGGCATTGTTAGGACTTTGAATTTAGCTTTCATTCTGCCCTGAGAGAAACTAAATGCAACTTGGAGACTTTTGGAAGAAGTTGGAAAAATTGATGGTAAACTGAATGGGTTTTCAATACTTTGTCGTGTTTTTATGCCCTCCTGCCTGGGGATTAGGTGGTACATAACCAGGCTGCATGAGCCTGAGCAGCTATTGCAGGAATGTTGACAGATGCAATTAAAAATGCAGGTCCTAACTCCTTCTTTTTAATGCAGGTGCCTTGAATGGCTCTTGAATAACGTGATGATTCACCAGAGTGTGGAACTCTTCAAAGGAATCAGGTATGGAGGCTTCAGTTAACTTCCAGTCATGAAGTACAATTCCTTCCAAAGTATACAGCGCACTACAAATAACTTCTTAGGCTGTTGGTGGTTGCTTGTCACCTTGCTTGGTTTTGTCTAGGTTGTCTCACAGAACTCTTATGATTTTATGATCTTATTTGCTTGTTTCCAGCGTAAACCTCATGAAACAGCTGATCAGCTCTTCAAACCTCTTTGTAATGCAGGTGGAGATGGATGTGTACACCATGCTCAAAAAGGTACTGTGCAAAGTGTCAGGATCTTTGTAGGAATGAATGCATGATGAAAACGTCCCTTTAATACCACACGTGTTCCTTGCTTGAGAACTTCAATTCCTCACTCGAGGCTGTTTATTTTACCTAGTGGATGTTCCTTCAGCTCGTGCCTTCTTGGAATGGGTCTTTGAAGCATCTCTTAGGCGAAGCTGATGCCTGGTTTGCTGAGCGTAGGAAAGGTAGGAGTAATTGCCATGGCCTTGGATTGGGGAAGATGTGGCTTAGGAGTGAAATACATCTTCCTCCACTTGCAGGGTTTCTCTGTTTTCTCTGGGAAGGCTTGTCCCTGCCAGCACTGTCCAGCATCAGATTCTCAACAGCAATAGCTTTGTCACTGCTTTGTCCCCATGTTTTCACGTGAGCAGAGATAGTCACTGGTTTTGCTTTGTTGCTCTTGCTGTTGTTCCATTAGGTTACCCTTTTGTTGCCTTCTCACTAGGAGGCACTAATGGAATTCAGAAAGGGAAAAGTTTGTTTTAACATTGCTGAAAGGATTGGGATGCAAGTGGTTTCATCATTTCAGCTGCAGAAGGTGGTTTGCCTGCTCATAATAACTTTCTCTGTTCAATGGTTTAAAACTCAAATACAAATAGGTCTGGAAAACAGTTTGTAATACAGGTGCTGTGTCTTGCAGATTTGGACAGTGACATTGCATTCCTGGAGTCAGAAGAGGGGAATCAGTTCCTGTCAGTGTTCACACACTTGAGGTTACAGCATATCATCAGTGACTTGGCATCAGCCAGAATTCTTGAGAGAGATTTCCTCATACCCTCAGGTGAGTGAATGCTGGGCACTGGGGAGGCTGCACCTCGAACCCTGTGTTCAGCTCTGGGCCCCTCACTACAAGAGAGACATTGAGGGGCTGGAGGGGGGCCAGAGAAGGGCAATGGAGCTGGAGCAGGGCCTGGAGCAGAGTGAGATGGGGAAGGGCTGAGGGACCTGGGGGGTTCAGATGGAGAAAGGAAGGCTGTAACAGGGGTCAGTGGTTAGGGTTAGGACCTTATGGCTCCCTCCAAGTGCCTGANTGGAGCAGAGTGAGATGGGGAAGGGCTGAGGGACCTGGGGGGTTCAGATGGAGAAAGGAAGGCTGTAACAGGGGTCAGTGGTTAGGGTTAGGACCTTATGGCTCCCTCCAAGTGCCTGACAGGAGGATAGAGCCAGGAGGGGCTGGGCTCTGCTCCCAAGGAACAAGGGATGGGACAAGAGGAAACAAGCTCAAGCTGCTCCAGGGCAGGTTTAGATGGAGCTGAGGAACAATTCCTTGCTCAGGCATTGGAACAGGCTGGCCAGGGCAGGGCTGCAGGCACCATCCCTGCAAGTGTGCACACACCGTGGAGCCAAGGCCTCAGTGCCATGCGTTAGCGGTGGCCTTGGCAGTGCTGGTTTAATGGTTGGACTTGATCTTAAACATCTTTTCCAACTTGAAGGAGCCTATAAATGTCATTTCACTCTGTTATAGATTACTGCTATTAACATCACATTATCACTGAACAATAAAAGGCCCCATTCTCAGCTGGCTGCTGAAGTCTGAGTTCACAGAGCAGCTTTGTTCTCTGCTCAGAAGCTGTGTAAGCCCAGCTGCTGAGAGATGAGTAAGTCTGGAAGTGAGTTACCAAGTTGGGCTCTCACTTGGAAATGTTTTCCCTCTGTCATTCGTGTCTTTTATCATGGAAACCTGCCCTTTTTTCTGTTTTGGGGTTTCTGTGGGTTTGGGATTTTCCCCCTCCTCTCCCCTGAGTTACCTGTGCTCCTTGTAACAGGGTTTGGACTTCTCATGTTCTGCCTTTGGATATGGTTCCTGATATCCTTGCTCCATATTTCCCTCTGTTCATTGTTCCTATATCGTAGTTGCAAAATTCAGCACCAAGATTCATCTTAACTCTGATAGGTTTTGTTCCTGGCTCTCATGTACTTTGGTTGACTTTAAGCACATCTGTCTGCACTATAACTGTCCATTCACCTCTGTCTCAGTGGTGTCTCCTTATAGGTGCAATTCCCAAATGTCAACTAAGACTGCTTGTATTAGCTGTTTATCCTTCTTGACCTATGTGTTCTAGTCCATACTTGTAGCCTTGGGGTATCCCTTTGGCCATACATCAATACTTAACCTATCTTTGAGTTCCACTGCTGTCTCCCTGTAAAATGAAAATGGTTTTTCCTCATCTCATACTGGCTTTTTCCTTCATGCTGCCATGGATGTCAACACACTGGTGATACAATGCCAAACCACACTTGTCAGGGTGTTTCTTGAGAAGCTTGCTCAAGTTGTTAGATGCTGTTGAAACACTTTCCTTGCCATTAAGATAACCCAGTGAGCATCACAGATTTGCCTTTCTTGTACTGCTGT
>NDXB01000111.1:0-16938 GCA_002631895.1 Agapornis roseicollis
GGGGGGTTGGAACTGGATGATGTTAAGGTCCTTTCCAACCTGAACTATTCTATGATTCTATGGGTCTGGAGCAAGCACACATTATAAGGCAAGTGTGTAGAACAAGCAGCCACACACAGGCTGGTGCCAACACCACCCTCGGGTGCGTATTTTCATGCTCCAACCACACCTGGAGGCAGAAGAGTGCCCAGGAGCTCCTGTTCAGGTCAAGGCAGCCAACCCTACCTGGGGTGTTGTGACCAGGACTGCTCCGAGCAACTTGTGAGGCCTCAGGGCCTCCACTGTGGAGATGTGCTCATCAGATGTGCCCGGTGGCGTGTCCACGATGAGGAAGTCCAGGTCCCCCCAGGCCACGTCAGCAACAAATTGTTTGATCAAAGCTATGGAAACAAAAGGGGCAGGTAAAGAAACCCAACAGGTCTTAGCGGGTGCTGTGGGAGCTATGGACCCAGCAGAACAGGGACTGGGAGACACCCTGGGTGACAAGGGCCCAGGGAGAGATTGCAGGGCACACAACACATGCTTGCACTCTCCCCATCTAAGCAGTCTGAACCCACTCCTGCAGAACAGGAGCCTTGCTCCTCTAAGGAATGACCTGCCCCCAGCAGGATCCAGCCCCGCTTCCAGGAAGGTGGACACTTCCTAGCAAAACCCAACTATACCGTTCTTCTTGGGTCCTCTCCACACCACAGCATCATCCGGCTTCTCCAGCAGGAAGCCAATGGACATGAGTGAGATGCTCTTGTCCTGGTCCACATAGACCGGTACCCAGCCGCTGTCACACTGGTGCACGTCACTGTCCTGCACCTGGAACATGCGGGGTATGCTGGGGCCACACAGGTCCACGTCCATGATCCCCACCTGCAGCAGGAGAGGATGAAGAGCCCTTTAGCCTGGGATGAGCACGGTGGCTGTTCCCATCCATGCTCCTTCCCAGGGCAAGAGAAGGCAGCATCTGAATTTCAGCTGCTCACAGCACTTTACTTCAGCAGCCAGATTTGAAACACAAAGAGCTGCTTTCAAGTCTGACCCCCCCCCTCCTCATCCCTTTTCCTCAGAGGAGCATCTCCCAGGTACTTCCAGGTGCTTTGGAGAGATCTTTTTGCCAGACACCTATCAGCATCCAATTGCTGCAAAGAGCCTTTAAAAGAAATCCTCAGGGAATTCTGCCTGCCCCATGCCCATACACCATCCCCTTTTGTCCCCATCTTAAATCTGTCCTTCGGCTCCCTCTCTTTCCTTTGCAGAGGGAGTGTGTGTTACACTACAGAGCAGCAAAACCATTTCTCAGCACCAAAACCCAGTAAGTTTGGAGGAGAGGGGAATGAACCTGTGTTGGCTCGAGTGAACACAGAGAAAGGAATTCACTCGGACTGCTGTCACAAACGGCGTTTTCACACGCTGCCCACACAAGACACACACAGGACGAGCTAACACAGCTCAGGTGGAGGTCGGGAAGGGTCAGACAGAGCTCAGTGCCCCACAGCCCCTCACTCACCCTCCTCCCTGAATGCCGCAGCGCCAGAGCCAGCTGGGTGGAGATGGTGCTCTTCCCAACGCCGCCCTTCCCGGAGAGCACCAGCAGGATGTGCCGCACCCCGGCCAAGTTGGTTCTCTCTGGGAGGAAGAATAAGGAGGCATCAGTTTCTTCTGACGCGAGACAGGAGTACCCGCGGGGTCACCGCAGAAACACGGCCCCCGTTGACAGTGACTGTCACTATCCCAACTAGTCCGGTTTAAGCATAAAGGGGCAGGGAATGAAGAGGGGGACGTGCTGCGGGCCTGTCACCATCGGGGAAGGGCCAATATGGGCAGGGGCAGAGGCTTTGGCCCCATGAGCTAAGCGGCTTTGGGGCAGCGCAGCAATAAACACCCACAGGTCACGCTGCACCCGCGCCGGGCCGAGCCCTCCCGCAGCCACGGTGAGGTCAAGCCCTTGGCGTTTCCTTCCACCGCACCGCCCAGGCCGCCTCCCCGCGGCCACGGGCTCCTCTCCAGCCTCTCTGCAGCGCCGGGCTGCACCGGCAGCGCTGCTGAGGCCCATCGGTGGGGCACGCTAGGGGCCGACTGCCCCGGCCGCGCCTCACGGATGTCAGCCGGGCGGGTCGGGTCGGGTCAGGTAGGGGCAGGTCGGGCCGGAGCCCACCCGGGTCCGCGTTCCCGGGCAGCTCGTCACCACCGGACACTGACTCACCGAGCCAAGGTCTCACCCTCCCCGCGCCGCCCCGGCCTCACACGGCACCGGCGACATGGAGCCTGCACGCACCATGGCGGACCTCATCCGCACCTCCACCGACGGTAACGGGGAAACGAGGAAACACGGGGGAGGGGGGGGGGAGAGAGGGGGAGGAAGGAGCCCCGCAGCGAGGCGCTCCCGGGATTCCACCCGCCGATACCGGCGGCCCCGGCTCCTCGGCGCTGCCCCCAGCGGGAGCCTGGACCAGGGCTCCGGCAACGCCCGGCTACACCCCTGCCCCCGGTGACTGGGCCCCACCGCTTCGAGGCCGCGGCCCGGACCGAGCACCGCAGGGCTCCGCTCACGAGGAGCCGAGGCCCATCACCGCGGCCTGGTGCCTCCGGAACAGCACCAGAGGCCGGGCCCGACCACCGAAGAGTGGGACCCGTCCCGTCCCCAACCCGAGCCCCGTCCCGATCGCTCCGGCATCCCGCGGCCCCACCGCCCCTCACCCCCAGCTGCCTCCTCCATGCTGCTACCCCGGACCGCCCGCTTCCGCCTTCCGCCGGGTTAAAGCCCCGCCCCCTCGTACTGGCGGGCATCCAGCCCAATCAGAAGCCGCTCCCGCACAGAGAGCCCGCCTCTCAAGCCTCCAAACCTTCTGCCCTCTCCCTCCGCTAGCCAATGGGCTTACTGATCCGCCCTCAGCAGTGGCCACCCAATGGCGAGGCTCTCCGAGGATTGACGCCCGGCGCAGCCAATGGCGCTGAGCTGCCCTCTGACACCGCCCCCTCCGTTCTCCTTCAGCTGTGAGTGACGGAGCTCTCAGCCAATCGTAAGGGGGAACGGCGCAGGCTCAGCCAATGGGCGCTTTGAGGGGCGGTGTCAAGAGAGGATTGTTTATGTCCCGGGAGGGGTATGTAGGTCAGAGCGCGGCGGCGGGGCCGGGCCAGCCTTGGGGTAACGCTGGGCGGGACCGGGACGCGGGGGGAACCGAGACCAGGCCCGGCCTGCGCGGCCCGGCCCGGCCCGGCCTGGCCCGGCCCGGCCTGGCCCGGCCCGGCCTGAGGCAAGCGCGGCGGCCTGGCCTGGTCCGGCCCAGCTGTGGCGCTCGGTCCCACGACCCCTTGTGCCGCCGGTTCTGCCCACCCCCGCGGTGTGCTCCGCCCGGGGAGCAGCGGCCGGGGCCGCGGGCGCCGAGCGGGTCACGACCTGCGGGAGGGCCCCCGCAGCCCTCGGTGGCAGAGCACGGCCCGGGACAGCCACCGCGCTGGGCCAGCGCTATCCCGTGGGCCGGCCGAGGCCTTAGGCAGGTGCCGGGAAGCGGAGCCGCTGCTTTCGGCTGCCGCGGGGGGCGGGAGTGCAGTGTTGAGAGCCGCGGTGTTAGGTGCCTTCCCGGCAGTGGTGGGAGCCTCCGGATCCCGGGCGGGGGGATGCCCGGAGCCCTTGAGAGCATCCGCGGGGACCGGCAGGATCTGTCGTGACTCAGCCTGTTCCGCTTCTCCAGGAGCGGCCATCCCGTCGGGGAACGAGGTGCAGGACGCACGGGAACGGTGCCGTTTGGCAGGCAGAGGCCTGGGCTGCAGGATTCACTTGTTGTTAGGGCAGCGCCGGAGCCGGTGCGGGTGCACAGGGTGTCTCTCTGTGGAAGGCAGCAGCCCCAGAAGCTGAGCAGAGGGAGTGGGTACAAGGGGCGGGGAGGGGGGTTGCGGCCCTGTGGGTGCCTCTTGCTGAGGAGCTGTTATTGGGGTCGCCCCTGGTGCAACGCTCCCGTGGGGTGGCTGGGAACTGCTGTGCTCTGTCAGGCTGTACACAAGGAAGGAGCCTATGGGCATCTGAACAACACCTGCTGGAGCTGGGAGACAGAGAGCTGCTTGGCTTCAGTCTGGTACCCTTGAGGCAAGCCAGGACAGGTCCATGTAAAGGCTGGTTTTCCTTCAGCAAGAGAGCAAGTGGTATCTCCCTCACCCCAGCCACTGAGAAATAAGGCTTCTTTCCATGGGCAGTAACTCAGAGGTGAACAAACAGCCTTCCCCACAGCGAGACACACGCAGCTCAGCCACACAGGGGACACCGTGGTGGCCAAGCAGCACCCAGAGCCCAGGAGGGTGACAGGCGCTGGGGAGGCCAGGTCTCGGTGGCTGGTGATCCTGGTGGAGCCAGGCCAGCAGTGAGATGCTGGAGAGGGAGCTGCTGCTGGGTCTTGAGGGTGTTTCTGGGCTCAGTTCAACGCCTAGGCGCAGGGAGAAGTTATCCCTGTGGGAATGTCTGTGGTGTGGGAGGAGTTATTTTGCATGGGTTTGCTGATGGGGACTGTGCAGATCTGCATTTGCGCCGACCTCTTCCTGCCACTCTATGGGGACCTGAGAGAGGTTACTTCCGAGGGCAGAGCCCGGTGAGGGGTGAGTGAAAGGAAGCCCTGAGTGCTGTGTGTAACCTCTTGTCCCTTGTCCTGCAGCTTACCTCTCTGGGAACAGCATGGCACGGCGCCCGCGGAGCTCCAGGGCCTGGCACTTGGTGCTGAGCGGCGTGCGGCGGGAGGCGGACACTCGGGCGCTTGCCCTGGCCGGTGGCACGCGGGGCTGGGGCTACGACTCCGACGGGCAGGTAGGCTGCAGTGACCTGGAGCGCGGCGGTGATGTGGGGGAGAGGTTTCCTGTCCCCACAGAACCATAGGATCAGCCAGGTTGGAAAAGGTCTTTAAGATCACCAAGCCCAACCGTTCCCCAGCACTGCCAAGGCCACCACTAACCCGTGGCACTGGGGGCCTCGTCTACACGGTTTGGGAACCCTTCCAGGGCTGGTGACTCCAGCCCTGCCTTGGGCAGCCTGTTCCAATGCCTGAGCACCCTCTGCGGAAGGAACTGTTCCTAATATCCAGTCTAAACCTCCCCTGGTGCAACTTAGGGCTGTTTCCTCTTGTCCTATTGTTTGTTGCTTGGGAGAAGAGACCAACCCCCACCTCACTACAACCTCATTTCAGGTAGTTGTAGAGAGCACTAAGGTCCCCCCTGAGCCTTCACCTTCTCCAGACTAAGCCCCACCAGGTCTCGCAGCTGCTCCTCATCAGACTCATGCTCCAGGCCTTCCGCAAGGTCCATGTAACTGAGGAGCCAGCAACTGCCCCAAATCAGAACAGACTTAATGAAATCAGAACACAAATAAATAATGAGCCTCCTCCAAGACTCCAACATGGGCTGTGGGGCTCCAAGCATACTTTCCCTAGGTAGGGAATGCTAAACTGCTCCCCAGCCATGTGCCACAGCTCTCAGCTGAGCCAGGGCGTTGATTGACACTAAGCTAAAGGCTTTTTTAAGCATATAAAGTGTGTGTGATGTATATAAAGTACATACAATGGATTTTAAATATTCTTTGTTAACATAGAATAGATTTTAAATGTTTGTTAAGTAGTGATCTAAATATGCACTAAACTGGATCAGTTCTGAGCTCTGGCTTGCTGTAGGGCAGTGCTGACATCTGGTCTTTGTGCAGTGGTGGAGGGAGTGTGGCTGCTTCAGTCTGTGATGTTACAGCCTCACATATCCTCAAAGTGAAATTCCTGCTCTGTAATTGCACATCACTTCTGAACCTGGCCCTGGAAGATAGGAACCCAGCAGGGAGAAGCGGTCAGTAAAACAGAGAGAGGAGTGACTTGGGTTTACCTCCACTGCTCTTTACTCTTCTTGTCAGTTCTTGAGTGTGTGAGTTCAGGTACTAGCGCAGCAGTGGGGACGCAAGGAACTGCTCCTGGAGCTTCAAAGCTAGGCTCAAGCCTTGCAAGGCCCTGGCAGAGCTCAATCCAAACCCAGGTGCTGTGCTCCCAGAAAACGAGTGTTCTGTGCAGCCAGAGCAGCTTTGTGTTTCTTGCACTAATGGGAATGGCTGGATTGCTCCATAGCACTAGTTGGGAAGTGCCAGTGAAAGATGGAAGTCAAACTTCTTAGTATGCAGGTGAGAGAAGGAGGGGTAGGCACTACCCAAGTAAGGCCAAGTTATTTCAAGTCCCACTGTCTCAGAGAGCCACAAGAACATGAGTTTAAAGATGGGCTTTAAATATGGCCTGCAAAGTCTACCAGGGTGTGAATAATGAGCAGGTACACCTGACCAGTGTGTAAACCCAGAGTAACTCACTGCAGTCTGTCATAAGAGGCTCCATAGGATGACAGCAAGCCTCCCATAGTGGGAGTGAGATGGGGCATTGACTCTTCCAGCACTGAGTGAAGGGACACTTTGGTCTCATAGAATCAGTTAGGTTGGAAAAGACCTTTAGGATCATCAAGTCCTGGGGTGGGGGAAGGAGAAATCAAGTTTTTGTGTTCATGCATGAAAGTCAACAAAAGCCTTTTGATCCTTCCTGGGCTCCCTATGGGTCTGTCTGCAGTGCTGGCACTAGGAGCTGCCACCCTGCTGCTGAGCTGCTTCCCCTTTGTTCCGCCCTCTCCCCTGCATGGCCTCCTGGCCCTTTTCTTCCTTGTCTTGTTTGCCTCCCTCTCCTCTCTCTGAGCTTTCAGGCTCTCCAGAGCAGCAGTTTCAGCTGTGTGCTCTGCTGTTGTGACACCTCAGCCAGGGTTTCCAGCTGCTTGTTACCTGCCCATTGAAGACCACAGCTCTGTGATTAGACATGGCCTGCCCCACTGTGTGCAGGCTATGGCAGCTCCTCACCCATGGAAGGCACAAAGAACATACCCTGTTGTAGAGTGCCCACTGCTGAGAGGTCTCTGTGGCTTGGACACATACTAACCAGGTCCCAGAGTGGGGTAATCTGCCTGGCACAGCCCCCCATGTCCCTGCATGGTGAGCCTGGCCAGGGCACGATGCAGCCATCTGCCAGCCCAGCTCCATGAGCCTGGGCTCCTTCAGTAGTGACCAGGGGAAACAGGAAACAGGGCAAGTTCAGGTTAGAACTTAGCAGAAACTGTTCCCTGTGAGGGTGCTGAGGCACTGGCCCAGGGTGATGGCCCAGAGAAGCTGTGGCTGCCCCATCCCTGGCAGTGCTCAAGGCCAGGTTGGACACAGGGGCTTGGAACAACCTGGTCTGGTGGAAGGGGTCCCTGCCTGTGGCAGGGGTTGGGACTGGGTGAGCTGAAGGTTCTTTCCTACCCAAACCATTTCATGATTCTATGGCCATTCCTGTGTTCTCTCTGGCAGCACAG
Organism: Agapornis roseicollis; assembly: GCA_002631895.1. Classification (NCBI taxonomy): domain Eukaryota; kingdom Metazoa; phylum Chordata; class Aves; order Psittaciformes; family Psittacidae; genus Agapornis; species Agapornis roseicollis. The sequence goes on from NDXB01000111.1 coordinate 7,330, forward strand.
CGACTCGGATTCGGAGCCAGAGTTTTCCTCCCTCTCACCTTCCATCCCAAGTGCCATCCCTGTTACTGGAGAGTCCTACTGCAACTGTGAGAACCAGAGTGAAGCTCCCTACTGCTCCAGCCTGCACAGCCTCCACCGCGTCAAGGACTGCCAGTGCGGCGAGGAGGACGAGTGTAAGGGAGTGCTTCCCCATCACTCCATCATAGTCCTTTGGCCCTGAGGATCCAGCATGGATCCTTTGGCTTCCACAGGGGCCCTTAACTCTGCCCCAGCTCCTTTGTTTACACCTCAAGGCCACACAGGCTGCAGGGAGATTACAAGCATGTGCCTTGGTGGTGGTTCAGGGACTAAGTGCTGAGCTTGTTAATGCCTCAGAGTTCACCTCTGGGGACCTGCTTGCAAATCTGGCTTAGGCCACTGGTGAAACAGGCTCTTGTGGTTATAACCCTCTTTGCCACTGATCTTAGCAGGGTGCTCAGAGCAGGGGGGAAAGGTAGGGAAACGGTAGGCTTGAGCTGGCTGAGAAAGCCTGTGGCATGATGGAGCTGCCCCTTGAGCCTATGAGGAGTGTAAGAAGGAAGGAAAGGGGCTCCGTCTGGGTCTGTGGAGCCGTGTGTTGGCCAAAATAGGAAGAGGTGAATGCCAACAGCTTCAGGTTCAAAGCACTGAGCCCTTCCCAGTGGGACAGCACAGAATAGTTCAGCCCCCAAGGAACGCTGTTAAAGGGTAAAAACCTAAATGAGTAAACCCCACAACAGGCCTTCGGATCAAACCCTCACCTGCGCTTTGGCTTGGGCATCGCTCCCTGCGGGCCTTCGTCAACCGTGTCCCCTCTCTGCTTCCTGAACAGATTTTGACTGGGTGTGGGATGACCTGAACAAGTCAACGGCCACGCAGCTGACGTGTGACAACCGCAAAGTGAACTTCCACATGGAGTACAGCTGCGGCACCGCTGCCATCCGCGGCAACAAGGAGCTGGCTGAGGGGCAGCACTTCTGGGAGATCAAGATGACCTCCCCAGTCTATGGCACAGACATGGTACGTGCAGCAGAGCTGTTTACGGGCACATAGAAATGTCCAGTGTTCTTGAACAGGGAGTGTAAAGTGAAGTACTGAAGTAGGAGGAGATCGGGTTTGAGACTAAGGAGCCTGAAGATGCACAAGTCATAGAATCATAGATTCGCAGTCTGGTTTGGATTGGAAAGGACCTTAAGATTGTAATTCCAAGTCCCTGGCATGGTTGTCGCACAAGGTTCTGTCGAACCTGGCCTTGAGCACTGCCAGGGATGGGGCATTTCTCATTTCAGGTCCATGGGACATGAGCAGTATCTGAGGGTCCTGAAGAAAACAGCAGATAAAGCAGCCAAGCCACTATCCAGAATATCTGAGAAGTTGTGGCAGTCCAGTGGGGCTCCCACTGGCTGGAGAAGGGGAAACACAACCCCTGTTGCTAAAAAGGGAAAAAAGAGGAAGACCTGGGTAACTACAGTCTAGAGCCAGTCTAGAGCCAGTCTAGAACTAGTCAGTCTCACCTCAGTGTCTAGCAAGATCATGGGGCAGATCCTCCTGGAAACTATGCTAAGGCACATGGACAATAAGGGGGTGACTGGTGACAGCCAACTTGGCTTCACTAAGGACAAATCATGCCTGATACATCTGGTGGCCTTCTGTGATGGGGCTATGGCTCCGTGGTGGGTAAGGGACAAACAACTAAATGGGCTTTTGCAATGTATTTGACTGTCCTGCACAGCAACCTTGTCTCTAACCTGGAGAGACAAGGATTTGACAGATGGACCATCACTGTATAAGGCACTGGCTGGATGGCCACACTCAGAGAGTTGTGGTCAATGGCTCAGTGTAGGGGTGGAGACCAGTGATTGGTGTTCCTCAGTTCAAAAGGCCAAGTGCATGGTCCTGCACTTGGATCAAGGCGATCTCCAGCACAAACACAGACACTGGGAGACTGGATGGTGCAGCCCTGAGGAGAAGGACTTGGGGGTGTTGGTCAATGAGCAGCTCCCCATGACCCAGCTTCAGTGAGCGCTTGAGCCCAGAACCCCCCATGTGCTGGGCTGCATCCCCAGAGCCTGAGCAGCAGCTCAGGGAGGGGATTGTCCCCTCTGCTGTGCTATGGGGAGACCCCATCTGCAGCCCTGATCCAGCCCTGGGGCAGCAGCACAGGAAGGACCTGGAGCTGTTGGAGAGAGGGCAGAGGAGGCCATGGAGCTGCTGCGAGAGCTGGAGCAGCTCTGCTCTGGAGCCAGGCTGAGAGAGCTGGGCTGGGGCAGCCTGGGGGAGAGAAGGCTCCTGAAGGGGAGACCTGAGAGCAGCTCCAGGGCCTAAAGGGGTTGCAGGGAACCTGGAGAGGGGCTTTGGACGAGGGCCTGTAGGGACAGGACAAGGGGAATGGCTTGAACCTGAGAGAGGGGAGACTGAGCTGAGCTCTGAGGCAGAAGCTGTTCCCTGTGAGGGTGCTGAGGCACTGGCCCAGGGTGATGGCCCAGAGAAGCTGTGGCTGCCCCATCCCTGGCAGTGCTCAAGGCCAGGTTGGACACAGGGGCTTGGAGCAAGCTGGTCTGGTGGAAGGGGTCCCTGCCCGTGGCAGGGGCTGGAACTGGATGAGCTTTAAATTCCGTTTCAGCCCAAGCCAGTCTGGGATTCCTTGAACCAGGATAGCAAGCTTCTCCAGCAGTTCAGCTGGGCCTCATTTAGGAGAAGAAATTGGAGCTGGGAGCCTCCAACTCATGAAACCTCTGTTTTGCTTTAACTAAAACCTCTGTTTTGCTTTAACTAAAACCTCTGGGTGACTTGGGCTGTGCCAAGAGAAGTTGGGGAGAGCTGGAGGCAGGAAGTCTTAGTTGTATGTTATTGCTTGGAAAGGCACTAAGCTTGTGTTCTCTTCCTGGCCTTACCTCCCAGATGGTGGGAATTGGGACATCGGATGTGAACCTGGACAAGTACCGGCACACGTTCTGCAGCCTGCTGGGCAAGGATGAGGACAGCTGGGGACTGTCCTACACAGGTGACACAGGCAGGGCTGTGGCAGGGTGCTGGAGGGGCAGCATCAGGAACAAGCATTTTCTCAGGGCTTTGAAAAACCCTCTGAAGGGGATTGAGGCCTCTGTGTCCCTTTGTTAATGACAGCCAGGGCAGGTGCTAGCAGCTCCCATCAGTCTAGGTGCCATTGGTGAGGGTTTTGTGCTGCTGTCTGCAGTCTGGTGTTGCAGACCCTCCACTTCCCCCCTTCTTGTCACCCCACTCTGGGATGGGAGGGGAGGGATCAGGCAACAGAGGGGGTTTTATAGGCACTGGGTGAGGCTGGAGCAGTGGGAACTCGCAGGGCGGGAGCTGGGATGAATTTGCAGAGCACAGTCTCTCCGCTGAATGCCTTTTTGTGTTATTTGAAGGACTGCTGCACCACAAGGGAGACAAAACAAACTTCTCATCGAGGTTTGGACAAGGCTCCATCATCGGGGTGCATCTGGACACGTGGCACGGGACGCTGACCTTCTTCAAGAACCGCAAGTGCATAGGTAGGAGTGAGGGCAGATGCTGGCAGGGGACCTGTGGCTGAGCTCAGAGTCAGGCTGCAGGAGGAGACCCCAGCAAAACAGGAGCAAAGCATGGAGCAAGTGGGAGGAAGGCTGCAATTGCTGGTTTATGGATTGGCATTTCCAAGAGCTGTTTCCCAAGTGATTCCAACAGCTCTGTAGCTCATAGGGTCAGGGGAGCCGGGAGGAGTGAGGTCACCTGGTGATAACTAACGTGAAACCTGCCCTTGCTGTCCCCTGGCAGGGGTTGCAGCCACAAAGCTGCAGAACAAGAAGTTTTACCCCATGGTGTGCTCGACAGCAGCCAAGAGCAGCATGAAGGTGATCCGGTCCTGCGCCAGCTGCACATCCCTGCAGTACCTCTGCTGCTACCGCCTGCGCCAGCTCCTGCCCAACTACGTGGACACGCTGGAGGTGCTGCCCCTGCCACCGGGACTCAAGCAGGTGCTACACAACAAACTGGGGTGGGTCTTGAGCATGAACTATAGCACATCGAAGCCTTCCTCCTCCTCGTCCTCGGGAAGTGACTCAGACAGCTCCTGTGGCTCAGACGCAGAGGCCTGCCAAAGGAAGAGGTGCCGGAGGACATAATGTCTCTGCAGAGGAACTGCTGTGAGGGACTCAGTGGGGATTTGTTCTGCTGTCTGTGAGGGCTGCCCAGGCCCGATGCATCCCTTTCTTCACAGGGACATCCATTGCTACTCGGTTGCAAAGGTTTCTCTGTTGGAAATCTTTAGCCTAAAGATCCATCATGTGCATTGAAAAGCCTTGTTTGACTCAAAGAGGTCTCAGCTCTATGAACCAGGTAAACTGCAGCCAAATATCTGTGCTTCATCTCCTGACTTGCTGTCGAAGCCATTGCCTCTTCCTGAAGTCTCTCTTTTCTCACCATTGGCAGAGACAACTAAGGTGATTTCCTGGTTGCAAAGCGCACCAGACTCTTGTTAGAGAACAGACTTGACTTGTCAAAAGACAAACTCAAAGACCAGTCCATGTCCTCCTAACTGTTGTGTGTTGGTTTCGTGTCTGCCATGAACTCATCGTGCTGTGGGGCCCGATGGAGCAGCAGCGTATGGGGATGTGGGCTCCTGGGGCTGCATCTGCATTACTGCTCTGTGGGAGCAGTTACATGAGTCGAGCTGCGGGTGAGCTCGCTTGAGCCCCTGATGACTTCAATTGCTTTGCATGTTGGCTCCTGCTGCTTCTCCTCTATCAAAGGCTGTATTAAAACGTAATAATAAAAGTGGAAGCTGTCTTTGGTTCCTCTTGTGGCCATCGAAAGCAGGGATCTGAAGGCGCTGGTCAAAACCAGCCACACTAGGACAGCTAAGAGGCTGGTGGGGGTGTTGTAAGTGCCACACTCATGTGTCCCATCTGGAGGAGGTAAAGGCAGAGGAGATTCCCGTGCCTCTCCCTGGGGGGAGGGTTCTTGTGCTCCACTGATGGAGCAGTGCCCTGGTTCTGTTGCCTCTTTGCAGCTGAGCCACCCTCAGTTTTATGCAGGGAAGAGGACACAAACTGATCAGGAGGAGCAGGGTGAAGGTGCTTTAGCAGTTTTCAGTGCCTGGCTTGTGTCACGCTGCTGGTACAGGCCAGCCCCAGGAGCCATCACAGAGATGATCTGGTCATGGCCACGTTTGGCACCTCCATGTCCTCCTGCTTGCACCCCTCATAGCTGCAATTGCGCTGCTGTGAGAGCAGATCACCAGGATGCTTAGAAGTGAAATAAGGAAGTGATAAATATATTTATGAAACAAATATGATGCTATAAATGGCTTTTAAACTGTCTTCTCCACAGGATTCCTCCCAGCCCCGTCACTGAGAACACCGAGCTCCAACTGCTCCAGGCCATTTCCCCTGCTCCTGTCACGGGCTGGCAAAGGCTCTGGTAAAGCTTTTGCTCCATGTGCATTTATTCCCCATGGAGCCCCATGACTCCATTCTTTTCCTTCCCACACCCCAGATCTTTAAGCAAAGGTGGCTGTTGCTTCTCTTGTGATAGGCCTTGAATGAGAACCTTAATGAGTAGGACATAAACAGTCAGGACATGCTGCAGGAAATCCATGGCTCATTGAACCTCAGTGGAAGGCAGAGCCCAGATGCTGCAGCCTTCCCTGAGCATCAAGCAGTGAGCAAATATTTTCCCTAACTCCGTTTTCTTTCCTTTCCTGTAAAGCTCCAGAAGGAAAGGATTTTCCTCAGGCTGTCATTTCCCCTCCGCTCCCAGTGCTGAATCACCACTGCATTCACCACAAGAACAGAGGATTTTCATCAGCACAGGGGCTGACAGTCATCTCGGGATGCATCCAGTCTGAGCCTTACACTGATGGCAGCGAGGACAGGCAGGCAGGCAGGCATGGATCCATGTTCCTGTAACTTCTGCTGAGGCTTCCCAAAGCTCTGGGCCTGGGAGGTGATGGTCTCCAGTGACACAACTCACTTACACAGGTGTGTTGGCATTGCCTTCATCAGCGCAGGGAGCTGCTGCCTGAATTCCTGACACATGTCAAGGAGCAAGGCCTTGACCTTAGCCCATAGCTGCAGCATCACTGGGGCCAGGAGGAAAAGTGACAGGGGTGAGACATGGAGAGACAGTGAGCACCGGGACACAGGCAGGCACCGGTGGGACAGACCCTCACCCTCCTGTCGCCCCCCAGCCAGCAGCACGGGTGTCAGCCCTGGCCACCAAAGGCACCCAGTGAAGCAGCAACAGAAGCACATGGGTAGGACACATCCCTGTGGGGTGAAGCTGGGCTTGGCTCCCTGCATTAGCTCTGTTTACACAGAGCTCTGGTAAATCCTGCTCATCCTTCTTGGCTCCCAGTAAGCTTGCGAGTCATGACCCCCTTTGAGGCATGCTGAGGCAGGGCAGGAATTTAGTTAAAGGGATATCAAGCAAGGGTTTAGATGGTATTTGACCTAGTTTATGGCTGCTGAGGCATCACAAGGAGTGTTGCTGCTCTGCCATGGGACACAGGCTCTGCAAGATACAGACCTGAGCAAGGACCAGCAGCTCCTTTCACAGGGATGCCAGCAGTTGGTGGGGCTGGGGAAGGGAGGCTGGACCCGTTCTGAATCAGGGTCTTAAGAAGAAAAGGCTCCAACCTGTGCATCAAAGCCTGCAGTCCCTCTTCAGTCCCACTGCTGGCCAGGGTGAAGGATGACAGATGTAACCTGGTCCAAGCCAGCCACCGCCTCTCCTGGCAAAGCGTTCCTCACACAAAGGAGCTCATCAGTGGAGCCTTCTCCATACAGCTCAACCCCAAAGGAACATAAGCCTTCAAGGACTGTAAGAAGCTTTGCCTCCAGTATCTCACACACAGGCTCAATGTATTCACACCTTGGCACTGCTGTCTGATAAAGAGGATGAGGCCAGACTTTACAGACCCACATCTGCCACCTCCCAGATGAGCTTTAAGATCTCTTCCAACACAAACCATTCGATGATTCTATAACTGGGGAACTTCCCAGCGCAGTAGCACAGGCTGCCTGGACAGGTATAAATGCTGAAGGACTGCACACAAATCTCTCTGCCTCAAAATGTGAGTGTCCCCAAGGGCTGTGTACTCCCAATGTTTCTTTCAAGCAAATCGTTTATGGACTCCATGAGAATGGAAAAGCTAACTGCAAGGAAAGGCAAATCTGGCCTTTCCAGTCCCCTTTGTCCCGGGGTTAAAGGCAGGAGCCTGCATATATCCCTAAATCCCTGCACTTGGATACCACTTCCCCACAAGTTCTCTCATATCAGCACCCTGTGTCACACAGCTTTGTCTCAGAGCGCAGCAATGGCAGCGGTGAGTGTATCCTCCTTCCCCTTTGGCGTTCACTTGGCAAAGCGGCTCTGCTGTAGAGCACTTTGTGCCAGCCTGGCTTCGAGATCTGTGTTGTCAGGGTTAGGGAAAGAGGTACTGAAGAAAACCTGGCTCTACCACCAACACCACCTCCATCACCTCTCCAGTCTTCCCCATGGACCATCCTAAATGTCACGGTTTAAGACCAGTCAGCCACGCAGCTTGCTCTCTCACTCCCCTCTTCTTCCTCCCGCCCCCCCCCTCCCCCCTTGCTCCTGGAGGGATGGGCAGGAGAATCAAGGGAATGTGACTCCCATGGGTTGAGATAAGAGCAGCCCAGTCACTAAGGTATAACACAAACCACTGCTGCTGCCACCAACAGTAATAATGATCAGGGAAATAACAAGGGAAGAGAATACAACCGCTCACCACCCGCCAACCAATACCCAGCCAGGCCGAGCAGTGATCTAGCCCTTCTGGGTAACTGCTCCCAGTTCTGGGCATGATGTGCTGTGCTATGGAATACCTCTTTGGCTGGCTTGGATCAGGTGTCCTGTCTCTGCTTCCTCCCGGCTTCCCCTCCTCCCTGGCAGAGCACGAGGCTCACAAAGTCCTTGGTCAGAGTGAACATGACTGAGCAGTAACTGAAACCATCGGTGTCATCAGCGCCGTTCCCAGGCTGAAAGTCAAAAACACGACAGCAGGTGATGCTAACCAAGACAAAAGGACACAAAACGCCCTTGCACTGCACACACTGAGATGACCATGTTATCTGCACCTACATTATCTATAGGCTATGATATGACCACAATATCTGCAATGTTTTATCCAGCAAAAGAAAACACAGCAATTTTCAGCCTACTCTGGGGGTGAGCATGAGAACAGCCCCCAATGCCACGCGGGAAACAAGCTCAAATGGGAACTCTAAGTGGTACCAGACGGTACCTGCCCTTTCAGGTCCCAGAAGCAGTCTCAAAAGCTTTCCAAATGAGAGGCCTGGCAGCAAATTCACCTGGCAGCTTCCAGACGTGCAGTGTTGGCTGCGTGCTGTGCATCCCCCACCTGTGGAGGGAGGGCATTGTCCCCTCTGCTGCGCTCTGGGGAGAACCCCCCCCTGCAGCCCTGATCCAGCCCTGGGGCAGCAGCACAGGAGGGACGTGGGGCTGTGGGGCCGAGTCTAGGTCACTGCCCAGAGGTGCCAGCCCAGGCCTGCCAGCTCCAGAGCCGCAGGAGGTGCTCGGGAGCAGCGCGGCAGGTACCTGCCACCGTCAGACCACGGCTCCTCCGCAGTCGCCGTAGCCGCGATACAAGGAAGGGAGCCAGACGAGCCTAACAGGCGGGCTGGAGGCCGGCCGGACCCGAGGGCCGGGAGCGGGGCCGCGGGACCCGCTGCTTCCCCAGGGCCTCTGCGGGGCTCCGGCACCAGAGGAACGAGGCCCCGCCGCCCCTCGGCCCCGGTACGCTCGCTCGGCCCCGGTACGCTCGCTCGGCCGATCCCGGGGCGGCACAAGGGGCGCTGTGAGCCCGGCGCGGCCCCTTTAAGAGCGGCGCCGCCATGATTTGCCTGGTGTTAGGCCTCTTCGCCGGCCTCTTCCACAGCGGTGCGGGACGGGACCGAACCGAACCGAACCGGGCCCGCTGTGGCCGCCTTCCTTCCCCGCTGTGACGCCTCGCCTTGTCTTTGCAGGCTGCGGCGGGATCAACGAGCGCACGTTCGTGGCCATCAAACCGGACGGGGTGCAGCGGCACCTGGTCGGGGAGATCATCGGGCGGTTCGAGAGGAAGGGGCTGCAGCTGGTGGGGATGAAGCTGCTGCAGGTGAGCGGCCGGAGCCCAGGAGCTCGGGACGAGCCCCGTGCGGCTCTGCCGGGGGCTGTGTCCGCTCGCCGGCGGCACTGGGGCACTGGGTAATGCCGGATGGGTCAGCGGGGTTTGAGCACCCAGGGGCTTAAATCATTCCTGGAGAGAAGCTCTTCATCAGGGACTGTAGCAATAGGACAAGGGGTAATGGGTTCAGACTTAAACACGGGAGATTCAGGTTGGAGATAAGGGCCTGTAGGGACAGGCCAAGGGGGAATGGCTTGAACCTGAGAGAGGGGAGACTGAGCTGAGCTCTGAGGCAGAAGCTGTTCCCTGTGAGGGTGCTGAGGCGCTGGCACAGGGTGATGGCCCAGAGAAGCTGTGGCTGCCCCATCCCTGGCAGTGCTCAAGGCCAGGTTGGACACAGGGGCTTGGAGCAACCTGGTCTGGTGGAAGGGGTCCCTGCC